>CAJNSZ010000003.1:2692879-2816205 GCA_905329745.1 Rotaria sp. Silwood2 | reverse complement strand
TTGACAAGAAAACTAATAGCTGTATTCATAAAATTTGTTTCTGAATTCGATAATGTTTCTTCTAGATTATTATAAAATATTGGTTCATTGACTAATTTTAACACATGATCAATTAATGATAAATGTTCACTAACAAGTTTGGCATTTATTTGAAATTGATTTGCTCCATGATTGATTATTTGTAATAATTGATTGACTGCTTCAGTTGTTGATTGGTTCCAATTATGTACTGTAGGAACTATCTTATCTAATAATGTGACATATTGTGGTAGCATAACTGAAAGTAAATTTTCCATAGTTTGTTCAAGACGAGACCCTGGAAATAGAATGAAACACAAAATTTAGTCGTTTTATCTGTATAGAAAAATAGTAAAAAAGTCATTACCATTGTACGAAGTAAGAAATGATGGACATTTAAGAAGAAAAAGTTCTTCAATTGTTGTCATTGATTTTTCTTTCTGTGACATATTTGAAAAAGTATTAATATAATGAGATGAAGCGAGACAGTGTATAATAGGATCAATTAATAACACGAATATATCTTTGTTGGAATGATTTTTATCATTCAAACATTGTTGATAATCAGTATATGCTTGAATTAAATGTGTGAAAGTTTTTAATTGATGATTGTTTTTATCGTCGAGAAACTTTCCTGAAATGGCTATATCTGTAAGACAATTAGTAATCGTTTCACATAAGGTAGCATCAGATAACCATGATGGAAGTTGATCAATGCTGTGAACATTATTGATTATTATACTTATTAATTTAGTCATAGAACGAAATGTAAAAGCTTCATGATCTGGTAGATATGAGAGATAACGCCATCGACGAAGTATATCAATGAATAGTATTTGAAGTACAGAAAAAAAATTATTCCATGAAACAGATGCTAATATTAATGAAGGAACACAAATGAGTGCATCGAGAATTTCGACAAGGTTGGACCATTGTTGTTGGTCATTATTATGAAAATTTTTCAGTACAAGTGTTAGTTGATTCAGTAGATCCGTTAATTCTTCCTCAGAGATGATATCGGATTGATCTCTTAAAATATGACAATAATACTTGATTGAAGAAAGAAACTGCTGTTGTTGATTTTTGTCAACAGTTTCGGAACGTTGAGAAGTCAAGGCTGACTTTGCTAACGATTGTTTTCTTACGACATGTTGATGTTTGTGGTGTTTCCGTGACTTATGTCGATGAGTTTCTATATTTTTGTGATCATTATACAATACTGGTTGTGGTTGAGTAGAATTTATTGCACTGTTTGCATATTGTGTGATAGTACTCGATTTAGACCATCGATTTTTATCATGTAAAGGTGTATTTATTATTTGATTGGATTGGATTTGTTCATCGGAAATGATCAACGACCGTGGTACTTCATATGATGGTGGTGGATTTGAATAATAATGAAAGCAAAATGGTGGTTTGTTTGTATGTGAAAAATATGAATGATGTCTGGTTGATATGTTCAAGGACATCACTAATAAGCAGTAAACTGAATTGCACTGGGTCGTTTTTGTTTCATACGGTCGTTCTCTTAATCACTTTATGCATATATCTATAAATAAGGTGAAAAATAAGAACGACATCATGAAAAAGAGACTCTTCGAAGCGAAACAAAGCGTAAATAAAGAAGAAAAGGATTGTCTTAGCAATCACCAGTTTTCAAGGTGTAATTCATTTGACGTCAATAAGAACACAATAGAAAAATTGATAATTTCATACTGAGTAACACATGCTGTATTAATTACTGAAGGCAAAAGATGATTTTATTTTTAGAGAGACACTCATTGGATATTTTTATTGTGCTTAGTAGTAGGAGATAATAATCAGAAATTAAACTTGTTTTTCATGCAAGTCGTATTAACATGATTATATTAATGATGATAGACAATGTCACTCACATGTTTAGATAAAAAAAAAGAAAAGAACAACAAGACAACACTGCGTAGTAAATATGCTTTTCTTCTATTTATTATTATTGCTAGTATTAATAAAATATATTAGTCATCATAGTTAGAAGTTTAATATATCGAACAAAATATCGCAATAAAATGTAATATTTTCATGAAAAGCTGGTTGATAGTAAAGAAAAATTCAGGACATATTTCATAATGATTTTTCGACAATGATCATATTTATTTATTTAATTTTAATTTAAAAAAAAATACGACGATACAACTAAGTCACAATAAAAATTCTTTATTGTTGAAACACGTTGACAATTAGAAAAAAAATAATATTTATAAAGATAACGTGTAGATAATCACCAGCTTGTTTTAAAATATAATATTAAAAAAAAAACTTTCTTTTAAAAGTAGACTGATGGAGAAACCTCTTCAAGTGTCTACCCATCTTTCAATTGACGAGGAACCTTATCCAGATGCCAAACTCCGATTCAGTTCATCCATACCTCATTCGATAGAGTATAGTGAGATGATCAAAAGCTAATGATATTATCGATCATCAACTCTTCCTCGAGGTATTATTCGCGTTTTTCTCTTACACCCAACAAAAATCAACAGAAATAGAAAAATGCATACCTCAACCTAGGAAAGTCGTAGAAGTCTGATATTTTTTTTGAATATAGTAGTAAAGGTCTACTCTATAGCTTGAAAGTTTCAGACCGAAATCATCTTTGCTTGAGGAGATACAGCACTTTCTGTATACAAAGGTTTTTCTAAAACAAAAAGTGCGTCGTATTTTTCTTTTACAGATCTTCTGTTTTGTTCACTGTGGTCACACAACAGAATTACTAATTTCCTTATTTTACTCAAGAAAAGTTTCTTTTGTGATTCAAAATGTCTGTGCGACGCAACGGATACAAAAACGCAATAGAGAAGAAGAGTAAAAACTCTTCAAAGTCGCGCATGACTCCGAGATGAAGTGAGAACATAACTCGGTCTAAAAATCTCAAGAGAATGTAAACTAGGGGAGGTAAAGTTATGCTTAAGTTGAAAGTTGATTTCAACTTAACTTTTTTTCAATGTAACTTTACCACCTCTAATGTAAACGCAACACTTAC
This sequence comes from Rotaria sp. Silwood2, assembly GCA_905329745.1. Classification (NCBI taxonomy): domain Eukaryota; kingdom Metazoa; phylum Rotifera; class Eurotatoria; order Philodinida; family Philodinidae; genus Rotaria; species Rotaria sp. Silwood2. The sequence goes on along the minus strand of CAJNSZ010000003.1, from coordinate 2,813,171 downwards.
AAAAAAAAACATTATTTCACACACTTTTTGTCTTAGACCGGATTTTAGAGAAAAACACCTATAAAACCTTGAGAAAGAATTGATGACCGATAATATTTTTTAGCTTTTGATCACCTCACTATAGTCTATCGAATGAGGTATGAATGAACTGAGTCGGGATTTGACACCTGGATAGAGCTCTTCATGTGACGATATAAATTTGATGAGTATTTGTGATTAATAGAAAACTGCAGGATGGTTTGGTTTTTCGAGCCTTTGTTCTTGAGATATCGAAATTTTAGTGGGTTTTTCAACAACAAAAAACTGTGGTCGTCCTCTGATCACTTAAAAAATTGACTTTCGAATTCTGACTTAAACATTTAGACGGACAAAGTTTTTAATGAGATTAATTCATTGTGCAAGTTTTAGTTTCTCCAGTGTTTGCTTTCTAGAAATATAAATATATGAACAAAAATTTACTTCTATACATGAGAGTAGATTTTTGCACGGACGTGATTTTTTGCACTCAGATCTGATCCTGACTCGGACGCGAACGACTGTACGCAGTACTTGACTGGATCCGGACCGAAGTTAATCGGCATTCGACAGATACTTTCACAGTCATATTACGGTTGTCAAACTTTTACTTTATACGAAAAAGTATACTCTTTAGTTTCTTCTATAAACAACAATGAAAAAAAAAAGCGATCATCTCAAATTTCACATGAAGACAATTGGATCAAGTGATTCAGAACTCACTTGGTGTATTTCTGCTTCTAAACTCGATAGATTTCGCTCAGTATACATTTGCTTGCTGTTGATGACGCTGGAATGGAATACAGTGTTGATGTCAAATGTCATAATTGTGAATGTATACATGAATGCTTTTTCATCAAGATAAAACATGTTCACCTTTTAGATAGCTCATTTTCCTCGTCATGTACTCAAGTACTTCGTCATGGTTCTTGATCACTTGCAGATGAATTTCCATTAAAAATAAATTGTCTTAGTAAAATAAATATCGCTTTCTACTTCTGTGGCATATTCTCAAGTACAATAAATTACTCGATCATGTTCGAACCGGTTTTCATTCACTAAGCTTTTACATATATAACGGTTAGAAAAAGTAAAAATATTTTAGGACGTTGAAATTTCATATATTGCTGAATTGAGTGCCGAACATAATCTTAGGTTCGAATTCATGCATTGGGCCAGACGAGGTGCTGGATATCTGACCCGACTGTAGAACACTACATAGGAGAATTTCCAATATTCCATATCTTATGATAGGAGCTACTAGAAAAATTACAATTTGCCTAATAACTAATCTCATTGAGAACTTTGTTCATGCAAAGCTTAAAGTTGCAACTCTGAAGTCGACTTTTCAAGTATTCTAAAGATAACTACAACTTTTTTGTTAAAAATCCAGTCGACTTTCTATATGTCAAAAACGAAGACTTGAAAAACCAAACCATTCTAGACGTTTCTATTATCCACTAGTACTCATAAAGTAGACGTCGTCTCAATCAAAAAGTAGTTTGATACCCGAAGAGGTTCCCTCGTGAGTTTCATATTTAAATAGATTGCAATTTTTCCAAGTTCGGACCATAATGTTCCACTGCTTTTAAAAGCTGTAGACTTGAAGCATTAGAAGTAATTGTAAGATCATATGGTAGATTAGAATATCGTTGAGTAGAGTATGGTTGATCAGCATATGAGTCAGATTGAAATGAATCATTATTAACCATTGATGTTTTAGGAGTATATGAAATATATTTATGTGGAGTAGTAGGAAATGTTTCTTCAGACAATTCTGATACTATTCGAAATGATGTTAGTGGATGTGTAGCTAATCTTTGTTCCATAGCACTTAAAAATCGAGTAAAAGTTGTAATAGGTAATTTCATGTTATATGTCGATTTCAACTCATCATTAAGAATAGTATATGTTTGACTACTTTGATATTTACACATTCTGTATAATTGTATAAGTGCTGGACCATTCGTTGTTTTACATATTGGCATTAATTCACTTAAATGTTCAGTAGAAAGAAAATCCAATACATCAGTATCTGTCCATTCATATACATATTTTCTAATAAAATTTGACGTTGTTTTTCGATTCGTATCCACAGAAACTACATCATAATCATGAGTTGTAGGTATTTCTAGTTTATTAGAAATTATTTCAGTTGGCTTTTCTTGCTGACTGATTTGGACTGCTTTCGATGGAAGAGGTTGTTTTCGTTGAAGACTAATTTCTGCAATTAACTTTTCACAAGCTGTATTAAAATCAAATCGACCAAAATCTACATATATTCTTGATCCAATCATAAATCCTAACCAACCATCTGGTCTATATCCTTCTCGCACTATCAACGGAAGAAGACGTCGTTTACAATTAAATGCATATTCAGCTTCAGCTTGACAATATGTACTTCGTTTATACGAATCTGACATACACATAATGACAAATTCTGAATTTTCAACAGCATCAGCCATAGCACTCATAGCTTAAAATCAATATAGAATGAATTCAATCAAAATAATGGAAACTTTCTTACCTGGTCCATACATATTATTCAAATCAATCCATATTTTAAAACCTTGATCAACAAGAAATTTATGTATTTTGCGAATTAACTCTTGATCAGCATGACAATACGAAATCATCATATCATATTGAAACACTTGTTCACCAGAATCATTTGCAGATGATATTATTTTTGTCACAAGCTGCTTTTGACCATCACTATTTACGATTTCTTCAGTTATCGTTTTCAACCCTTTACCAGTAGTATCATTTTCTTCTGCTTTTCGTTTTGCTATTCTTTCCAAATTTTCTGGTTCTAAGGTATATATATATATATAAAGACATTTCCATTGATAGCTCTATATTAAAATTTGTATTAAATACCTCGTACAAGTTTCCAAACAAGTCCATCAACTGCTTTTTTCAATGGTTCACTGTCACTATCTTTAGAAATGGCTTGAATCTTATTAAGAAAATCGCGATTAGAACGCAGAGCAAGTGCACCTTCTTCACGAAATGTCAAAGACCATAAAATTTCAAATAATAATATGCCTGATTTATCATGTAACTTGTTAGTACATTCGAGTAGAAATGGAATTGCATTTTGTTTTATAATTTCATCTTTCATTTGATCATGTTGAACAAGACCTAAATAACACTATTCGGTTCGATATGATGGTTCGAATGATGGAAAAAAAACCTATACTACGTAGTTTTATATTTATCAGCAAAAATAATTGATCTGTTTATTATTATGAATTCTTTGTAATTGACATTTAATACGAGAAAAGAATATTTCGTATGACATAGTTGCATGCATTATATATAGTAGTCTTTGCATTCAGTTGGCAATTCTTAGCGTTATAATATAATGTACCTCGATATTTTTTTGAATATATCAAAAACCAAAGTAGCTAGAAACAGTGTTTTATCCAGTGGGGGGCATGGGACATTTTGCCCCCCCCCCTCCGGAGACTGAGTTTGATCCCCCGAGAAAAATGAAACTTAAAAAAAATAATATCAATAAAATTTTCCTACAAAATATTTTTGATGCGACATTTTGGAATAATTTCAAGAAATATAGTGTTAGAGTCGGATGACCTAATTCTGACGCGAACAATTTTACCTCACACTAATCAATCTGTAACTCGGTTATTGATCATCTTTCAAAGCTGATTCTTAGTTTTTTTTGAACGGAGTGAACATTTGTGTCGATCTGTATGTATTTGATCATAAAGTAATCAATCTTTGTTTCATAAGAGAAGGAAAAATACGAGCGGAGTCGAGTTCTTTTTCAATTTTCCTGATATTCCTAATTATGCCACTGGGGGTATTCTTAGCTCATAGTTTTTCCATTTCTACTTCAAACGGATTATCTTTCGAAGTAGAACAAGACTTTATGCACACAAATTTCCTTAGTTGTGGCTACAGAATAAACCATAGGCTCCGTCTCGTCGAGGTAGGTCTATTTGTGCTCCTCTCGACATAGTTCACTTTTATATTTTTCGCAATCTTGTCCATAAAATCTTGTTCTACTTCAGACGTCATTCTGTTTGACGTAGTAATGGAAGGATTAGGAACTGAAAATAGCCTCAGTGGCATAATTGAAAACACCAGGAAAATTGAAAAAAAATCAACCCTGCTCGTATTCTCGCACCTCTTATGACCAAAGATTGATTATTTTGTAATCGAACACATACAGATCGACGCAGNTATCGTCATGAGAAATATTTTTGTTATTCAATCTTTCTAGATGATCAATATAAATACTAAATAAACGTATAAAATTTTTTGATTCAATTTGACTGTGTTCAAAAATATTTTTATTGGGTTTCGATATATTTGTAAGACAACTACCAATAATCTTTATAAATGATGAATCGAATGGCCATGATGGATAGAAATCGATATCATTGGTATTCTTAAATAGTTTTTTTAATAATTTAGGTATAACCCGAAACAAAAATGATTGATCCTCATTTAATTGAGACTTATCAATCCATGACTGAAGGATTTCAGCAAATGGTGTTTGTAATAAAGTAAAAAATGTATGCTGAGCAACTGATACTAATATTGATGCACTAATAGGTATAATTGCATAAAGAATATCATTGAGTTTTCCAAGTTGTTCTTCACCACGAGAATTTTTTAGTTGACGTACAAATTTATCAAGAAAACGTGTTAATTCAGCTGTCGAAATAGTTTTTGCTTTGCTAGAGATCATCTCACAATAATCAGTAATCGAGTGTGAATTTTTTAAAGGATTTTGTGATGGTTGCGGTTGATCATGCATTGAATGGAATTTTCCATGGGCTTTTGGTGACTCATAGAACATTTGCATATTTGTATTTGAATTACGAATAATATATAAGTTTTACTTTATGGATAAATATAAAAAATGCTTTATCGATATTTAAGTCTATTGTATCTAGGCAAGATTGCTATGATTTGTTTTCGTATAATGTGTTTGATCATAGATATTTTGCTCTTATTCTATTGTCAACCATCATTTATAGTAGGTGAAAAAACAAATGTTTTAAAGAGGCTACACTTGTTTACAAAAAGAAAAATATGATACAATGCATCATCAAAAGAAAACGGCCTTGCAAATGTATTTGACTGAAATAATACTTTTATACAAACAAAAATGAATATATTTATTTATAAACAGGATTAATGAGAATCGAAATAATCATTTTGTTAAATTTAGGTTAACAGAATATTATTTTACTAACATATTTGTATCCCAATCATTCATACTATGTATGGCCTTCAAACCGATGTGTTTTTTTTTTCAGTTTCCGCTCTATTGATCAACGTGAGTAATGATATAAAAAAAAAATATGTACAACGTAAATCAAATAGGCAACAAATAAATTAAAGAATATAGGAAAAAAACATAAAAGTAAATCAGCCTATTGATATTCATCATCTCAATTGACGATACCTGTTTGTGATAATAAGAAGAATATACTCTTATAATCATGACCGATGATTCTAGTGAGTCACCATCCTTCATAGCTTACATTTGGGCTGGTTTAATTGGTGGTGTGACACAAAAAAGAAAGAATTCAAAAAATCAAACCGAAGATGATGAATCAGTATCGTCAGCAGTCGAACGACAAACAGAAAATTCACGTAAAGGTGGAACTATTTGGGAAGCTGTACGTAAAGCAGATGAACTTGCATTTAAACGTCTTCTTGATGATAATCCAAATCATGCTGATGCACGTGGTCCTGTTGGAGAATGCCCTATTCATATGTTATTTTTATATGGAACAGAAGCTCATCTTAGTATGGCTCGATATTTAATTGGAAAGTTTCCACATACAATAACACAAATATATAATCAAGCTGTAAATAAAAAAGAAATTTTTGTTTTTGGTGTTCTATTGACAAAAAAAAAATGATGTGTTTTTTAGGAATATTATGGTGAAATGGCCCTTCATATTGCAATTATTAAACGAAATGCAACAATGGTTGAATGGCTATTAGGTCATGAACAGAATAAAGCCTATCAACAACAACAAACAACAGCAGCTGCTAGTGGAAAGTTTTTTCAAGTGTAAGTTTTTGTATTAATTTATAAATTAGTGTATAAAATTTTTATTAGAGGTCGACCATGTTATTATGGTGAAACTCCATTAGCATTTGCTTGTTGTACGAATCAATGGAATATAGCAGAAATTTTGCTTAAATATGGCGCCTCGATGGATGCGGTTTGTTATTCATATTTTTTTTTCTTTTTCTAAATTTACGAATCACATAGGTTGACTCCAACGGCAACAACGTACTGCATTTACTTGTGATTCATAATTTACCTGATATGTATACTACGGTTAAGCAACGTTGGTTAGAAGAACAAGAGGAAAACGAGTCAAGTGATGAAGATGATGATGACGATGAATATTTTCAATTAGAGAGAAAACATGTTACTCCATTATGGAAACGTTTAAATAAAGATGGTTATACACCATTAACACTAGCTGCTAAATTAGGTCAAGCTGAAATGTTTTCATTTTTACTGGAGGAACGTAAAATAACTCAATGGAGTTTTGGACCTGTTGCATGTGTACTTTATCCACTTGATCAAGTCGATTTAGATTTTCAAGAAGATGTAAAAACATTAAAAACAAATTTTTTCATTAAAAACTATTTTCGTTTAATTTAGAACCTTGAAACACCAGCCTGTGCACTTGAATTAATTGTACAAAATGCTCATGTTGAACTTATTATGCACCCACGTATGATTGATTTAGTTGATAAGAAATGGGAACGTTTTGCAAGAAGAATTTTTTTCAGTCGATTTCTTTTTACACTTTTCTATATGTCAGTCTTTCTTATTACAACTATACTTGATCAAACACGAACAGAAACGGTAATAAATACTATTTTTTTTTTACTAAAAAAATGCATGAAAGAGAACTTTTTTTTCATTTCTTTTTATCAAACATGATTAAATTTTTTAAGAATATTTCGATTCGGATAATCACTACCTATCGAATGATTTTTAGTATTTTATCAATGTTTTAACTTGTTAGTTATTTATTAATATAATATTATGTCAAAAAAATTCTTAAAGAAAGACATGACTTTAAATATCTAAAAGTTTCATATAATTTATTTTATGATTTCTTCAAGAAACATTGATAAAAAGATTACAAGTCATTTCTGAGAAAAATTAAAAATAAGACTAAATCTCAAATAAAATCATATTTTATTTATGATATTTTCTTTTGTGTACGTCATTTCAATATGTTCGAATCTATCACACATATTCAAATTTGACAGTAGAATTAAATTATTCAAGAGTTTTTAAAAAATAAAAGTTACCCATCTAAGTAATCTTTTATATTTACGCGGCAGGACGTAGCATCTTCACAGAGTCGTCAAACCGTACTGGTCTCTGTGAACATGGTATAGGCAATTCTTATTTTATATTTTGATACTAATCAAATGAACGTAAATCTAAATAGATCAGAAGACTTAGGACATTTTTTTAATCATTTCCAATCGAAACGATAGACTCATCATTAAGAAAGATGCAATTAATAATTAATGAAATATTATCTAGTATATTGCTTTTTCTCAGTGGCATAACCAGACAAGAACTAGAGAGGCTAGGTCTCCCTAGAAGTCTTTAGATCTCTTCCATTACAAACGATTAAATTTCTCCTAGAAAGAGTCTCCATTCCGTGTGCAAATTTGACCAGAGACTAGAGTCTGTTGAATCCAAAGTTTTTCGACCTGGTCAAGCTCGGGATTAACCAGAGGATTTCTATTAGAGAGACTGAACTTTCCTCTCCCATGCAACTTTTTTCCAATTACGCCACTAGTTTATCAAAATTGCGTCCACTACTTTAAGCTACTACAAGAAGAAAAAAACTAATCTGAATAATGTACAAAAAAAAAAATGCTGAACAATCTTGAAAATAATATAAAAGTTATTCACATGTGCATAAGTTCGAAGTATATTGTATAGAATGAACTCTTCATATAACTGAATCAAGCTGATATATTTTAATTTTTGTTTCATTTTTTTTGTAGACTGAAGGTGAAGGCGAAGATGCCGTAGTAATAGGTGTTGAACCAGCAGGGACGATTTGTCAAATACTATGTACTGTTGGTCGTTTATTTGTGTTAGCAGGAGCGATATGGAAAGGCAAATCTGAATTTAGAGAGATAAAGACTATAGGCATACGAAAATATTTTCAAACAGCGGTAAAAATTAATTTATATATATATGTATATATAGATATATATTCTATTATTTTTAAATATAGGGTTCTGGTTTTCTTGAAAATTGCTTAGCATGCCTATTTTGTACAACTATTTATATAGTTAATATTCTTCGAATATTCGATATGGATGCTGAATTACCAGCCTTAGCAATAGCATCATTACTTGGTTGGGGTTATATGCTTTTTTTTGTTATGGCATTTCGATTGACTGGTCCATTTGTTGTGATGATATATGAAATGCTTTTTAATGATGTTCTTCGATTTTGCATTATTTATGTAGTATTTCTTGTAGGATTTTCACAAACATTTTTCATCTTATTTAATTATAATGGTAAGAAGAAAACAGATAAAAGAAAATATTAAGAAGAAATTTTATTGTATTTTTTTTTCTCGTATTTTAGGTTTTTCTGGTTTTGTTCTTAGTGTTAAACAAAGTTTTTTAGGCATGTTAGGAGATTTTGATCTTGATGCTTATACAAGTACAAAATATGCTTATATAAGTGTAATAATTCTTATTATTTATATAATTGTTGTAACAATTTTATTACTTAATTTACTTGTTGCTATGATGGGTGATACATATGGAAATATAATTGAAGGTGCAACACAAGTATGGTTAGTAAAAAGAAATTATTATTATTTTATTTTTTTTTTTCGTGTAAGATTTTGAATTTTTTTTTTCTTTTCTTTTTAATCAATAGGCATTTAGAACGAGCACGTATTGTATTTGCAATTGAAAGTGAAATGGACAATGAACAACGAATTTTACCAAGAAATAAATATTGGACTAATGTTGATGGTGAACGATATTTACAAGTCGAAGAAGTTAATGAAAAAGATTTTCTTGCACAAAATAATGCTGATGAAGCTGATGCTAGTGATGAAAAAGAACACTTGAGAAAAAAATCTAGTGAAAATGCAACTGAATTTTAAGAAACTTTTGCTTTTTTTTCTTCTTATTTTTCAGCCCAGAGATAAATTGAATACGAAATTATTGTATTAAGTTAGAGAAAAGTATGATAATCGGAAATTTTTAATATTTTTTTAATTAGAAAGCATAATCACTGCTGGTTTTAGAAAGTTTTGCTTATTAATCGAAAAGAATTTTTTTATAATTAATAAATGATTAATTTGCTAAAATCTTGTTCGACAGTAAAATAATCTTTTTTTTTCAAAGTTTTTATTTGAATCCTACAAAGATTGTGTTCAAAGCTGTGATTAATTTGTTCATGGATGAAAAATGAAGTTGCTGTTGGTTTAAGAAATAAACAAAAAGACTTTATGATTTAAAGGTTGTAATTCTGAGAGAAGCTACTCGAATTTATTCTTTTTCTTTTTGATCCGATGGATTTAACTATACCAAAAGAGAACTATAATCACATGGATCAGTCCTTTTCCTCAGTTAAATATCTGTGCTCAATCTAATCCCTTCCGTGTAAAGTATCTTCCTGTTTCATCGACAGAAGTCTTGTTTCTCATTTCATCAACAAGATTATTTTCCTTTTCCTTCGACAAAACTTTTTTTTCTCGTTTCATCGACATTTTAAGTACAACAAGATTATATGAAGAAAAAGAAATAATAACTTATTAAAACAAAAATTTTTTAACAACACAAACAAGAGAGATGAGAACATATTTCAATAATTCATCAACCAATGAAAAAAAAAATACCATTATTTTGTACTAATTGTATTACACATCTTGACGAAATACTCTTCTAATGATAAAGCACTTTTTCCATAACGAATCATTAAGTCCATAATACGTTGATTCCGAAAAATAAATTGTTTTTTTCGTGGTGGTTTGTTTGTGTTGTTCTCAAGTTGTTTCAGAGTAGCCATGTTAAAAGCATAATCTTCTTTTAATTCTTCAATAACAACATATGACTATTCTTACGTACAAAGACAAGTAATATGTATCAGTCGAAACTGTTCTAGGTGTTATCACCGTCCATTGTTGTGGCGAGTACCTCGATGTTCTCTATTCTCCCTTTTTCTGTTTGTTTATCTGATATCTCCTATACCATGATTTCACTTTTAATTGTTTCGTACTTTGATCTTGATTAACCCCGACATTTTCTTCTATGTTTGTCTTTATTTTCGTGCTCTCTTCCAGCGCATGCCTGCTCCAGAATATTTATAGCATTGTTCATAAAAAAATTGTCGACGAAACAGGAAAAATATTGCGTCGATGAAATGAGAAAAACATTCATGTCGATGAAAAAGGAAAAAAATCTTGTTGATGAAAACGGATAATAGAATCTTGTCGAAGAAACAAGAAAATTAATTAATTAGTCTTAATTTTTCGATGAAACAGGCCTGAACCTCGTGTAATAATAAAATGCATAACGAAATTTATAGAAAAATTCTAAAAGATTCGGAAAAATAAATCCTAGAAGCTGCTGTTCTCTTCATATCGTCTAACACATAAAATAATGTTTTTATATCATATCTAAAAAAAACTAATTCTATCAAATTCTCATTTTTTTTTGGAACTAAATGCATTCCTATTCGTTTCTATGATTATTTCCAATTAAATTAAAACAGTCAATCTATCATTACGATTTTTTATGTTTTGTGAATTGCGATTATTTTGCGATGAAGAAAAAGAATGAATAATTTCTTATTTCAATCTGAAGTTGAAACGTAAAGAGCATCAGGTGAAATATTACTTTATGCAGCGTAAACAAAGGAAAAAATTCTTTGGGTATTCGCCTCGCATCTCCATTGAAATCAGCAAGCTTCTTTTTGTGGCATCATCATATCAAATATGAGTCAAAGGTGTTTTTTACCATGAGAAAATGATTATGATGAATAATAAAATAATTTGTTTGATTTTCAGGTTCTTAGTCAATCAATCAAATTCAGATGAAATCAAACTTAATTCAACAGTATTAGTAATACGATAAAAAATATATATTGGAGAATATCAAATGATATTTGAATAAAAAAAAACAAGATTAAACCTTCAAAGTTAAATAAATATAGAGAAAGATGATTAATGATAATTTCCCACGCTGTAGTCAAGGACAAAACACGATGAATAAGAAAATACGTGGTTTTCTTATCGTTTCTGTTTTTTCATATAAAGGTAATGGTATAATAATGGAAAGGATCATTTTATGTGACAGCAAGGTATATGAATATACGTGGATATTTTTTAGATTACGATAGTTTGTATTTCACAGAACTATAATGGATATTACTACGGATAGAAATAATACATCCATAAATACAAATAAATGGCGATGTCAATATTGTACATGTCTCAATCCAGTTTCAGTGCATCCTCTATGTGCAACATGTTATAAATTGGATTCTTCATCAGCTAAGCATAAAAACATTAATAATTCATCGGTAAAATGATTGTTGTTTAAAAATAAAGCATTAATTTGTTTTATTTTATTAAGAATCTCATTAATACAGATAAATCATCATCAACAACATCGATTTCACTTAGTGTTTGTCATCGAAGATATAATGATGAAATTAATGCTGAAAAACTGTTTCGTCATATTAAATCATATTGTCGAAAAGTAATAATTCTAATCTTTATTTTATTTTAGTATTTTGATATTAATTTTTCTATAGGCTCGAATAGATTTTGTTGATGATCAATTTCCTCCATCCTCTCGTTCTATTGGTAATATTGATCATTCATTTCAATGGTTAAGAATATCTGACATAACTTCATCATTACCAGAAGATCGTCTTTTCGAATGGACTGTTTATTCATCACCAGAACCAAGTGATATTCAACAAGGTGCACTGGGTGATTGTTGGCTGTTGGCTGCATTAGCTTTAGTTACTGAACGACCAAAAATGCTTGACCATATTGTATTAACTAAAGAAGTTAATACACAAGGTGTTTATCTCATACGTTTATGCTATCATGGTTTATGGAAAACAATTGTAATTGATGATTGTTTTCCATGTACAAGACACAATCAATTAGCATATTCAAAAGCAAATCGTCGTCAATTATATGTTCCATTAATTGAAAAAGCATGTGCAAAACTATTTGGTTCATATGCAGATTTAATTGCTGGAAAAACCGAAGAAGGTCTACAATTATTAACAGGTGCTCCATCTGATTATATTAATCTTAATCCACATGATGATATACTTGATAGTAATATTGCTTGGGCAAAACTTTTATCTGCTTGTGAAGCTCAGTAAGTTAAGTTTTTCTCCGACAAATCTTTTATTATTTAAAAAACTATTTTAGTTTATTAATCGGTGCAGAAACTGGTCGTACAGATGTAAATGCAGAAGAATATAACCGCGTACATATTCAGAGTCATCATGCATTTTCCATACTTGCTGCATGTTCTATACCAAAAATCTCTATGCAATTTGTACTTGTTCGAGATCCACATGCTCAGATAAATTATAGAGAAAAAATAATAACATCATCTATTATTGCTCAATTGAATTCTATGATTTCATTTTGTTTACCATCTGGTGCTTTTTGGATTTCATGGCCTGTATTTCTTCAATTTTTTAATTCTATTACAATATCATCATATGCTAGTGATTATTATGATATACGTGAAGTAGCTAAATTTACTCAATCATCAACAGAACCAATTCCAACATTTCATTTTCATGTACCCAAGTAAGATTTTTTTATTAATATTCTATTGAAAAGAAAAAGATTGAATGTAGATTTAATAAAATTTGATAGAGTTTGCATATAACAACGAAACGTAATACTTAACTATTTGCATGCAGTTATAAGCGGCTTTGATCGAATGAAATTTTCAAATAAAAGTGCACCTGATTCTTCATAATCCTGCATACATTCAATTCAGTTATATCGTAAGATATTTAAAATTTCATGATACATCCTCTTAGATCTGTCATATATTATCGTGTAAAATAAATTTATTTTCGAAATTAAAAAAAAAAAAATTGCTCTATTAAACAGAGTGACGGTAAATATTTTATAGATCGATCATCATGTATCATCGTTAGTTTCTATAAACGACAGTTTTCAAATCATCCAATGTCTTTATCACACGTGCAGTATTCTCACTGTAAACATATCATAATGTTTTCAAATTCTATCATAACGATTGCTATAATTACTTTTGTCGTAAATCAATGTTAAATTATTTGTAATGTCAGGATTTTTTTCCTACTCATTTATTTAAATATGAATAAAAAATAATTTCTTATATGTATTTATTAACGATATATGATTTCAGATGATTCTCTTGTTCTCCAATGACCATGCTTTATATCGTTAATATTTACATTAAATGTATTACAGAAATTTTATTTATTGTTTTTGTCTTTTAGAACATCAATAGTTGATATTAGTTTACTTTATCATCGTGAAACACGTCAATCTATTATTCATCATACACAATCATTTGTTTTATGTAATGTTGACGATGGACGATCCGGAGATCTTGGTACACAGGTGGCTATATTAGAAACAACTCGTGGAGCATTTACACGTTGGACTGGTTCATTAAGTCCTGGTAATTATGTACTGGTTCCATTTTCTACTAGTTTTTGGAATGAAAAAATTAGTGAATCTATAAGAGATTATACACTTGTTATATATTCGACAATTCAAATTAATGCATATGTTGTAAATGAACCAGCAACAGTTTTAGCTGATTGTTTAATTGCAAGTGTTCCAAAAGAAAAATTTTATAAATCTAACGTGAGTTAATCATATATCCGAAAATTTATTGTTTTTTTTTTTTAAATTTTCTTTTAGCACAAAGATTTCAAGTATTATGCAACCTCAGGAAAATCTAAATTTGTGATGTTTATTGCAGAAAATTTATCATTTTCTAATTATTTAAATATAGATATTGATATGAATGATTCAACATATATACGTAATTCTCGTCAATCATATATAACTCATGATTGTATTCCACCACGTCAAAGACAAATTATATTTCTTACTGAATGGACTAATGAACACGATCAAACAGCTAAGATGAATTATGTATATGAAACCTCATTTATAAAACAATCAAATGATTCAGTACCAGAAATTAATATTGATGAAAATGATTTTCATTCATTTCGAAACTTTTAATTTAAAAGCAAACAAAAAACACTATTCTACATTTTAGGTAAACTAATTTGTTGTATCAATAGTTTCTTTATTTGAAAAAAAAACATATCGAGTTATAAATAATCAATAAATAAATATAAATAGATTTCGTTATTTAATTAAATTTACGTTTTACTATGCAATTTTAATAAAAACTTTATAAATACATAGGGTATACTAAAAGTAGAAGTGAGAACATTTCAGGATGAGTGTGAATCTTTTCTTGTTCCACGTCTATCGTTTATTGCTTCTTTTCACGTAAGAATTTTCAGAATTTGATGCGTAAAGTTCATCATAATTAACGTGGTGTCGATACTCATTTCAGTATTGCACATATAAATATTATATTTATTATGTAAGTCTTTCTCCATATAAGATATACGTGAAAGGCAGAAAAATTCATAAAATTATATAGGAAAAGCATCTATATAGAATTCAGTAAATTTTTCTGAATATCAAATGATGCTTAGCAAATTATAATTATTATAGTTCAAATCGCGTAGAGTGTTTTCAGTCAAAAACATTTCAAAAATCACATTAGAGGAAATCTTCTATGCCATCTAATATATCTCCAAAGTTAGCGCCCACAATGTCTCCTACAGCAGAAAAGGCTCCTACGAGATTTATTTCAAGAATCCTTCCATGAGGGTCAAGCATTCCTGGTATGTCACACAGTATGCCCGTTCACTTATTCCTGGTACGACTTGCAACATGTTTTCGTAGCCACCGCCCATCCTCTCAAAACGAGGTTTGGCAGCTCGCCTAGCCATAGCAACTAAACCTAATACAATTATGCGATCGGGACCATGTGCAACTATATTGCCTCGGTCACATGCAGCTTAACTATGATAACCACGAGAGTCATTATGATTATGACGACCATGACGATTATACCTATCGTGATGAGCAAGACTAACATTGGTTCTTGAAGATTCGAGAAGTGAAAATATTCAATTAACAATATTACTACGCATTTCAGTGTGGTTTAAACAGTTCAAAGTCATGTGGTCCATGTGAAAACACATATTTCTGGATTTCTTTTTTGTTATCTGCAATTGATACATAAACGTAAATAATTCGTTTATATAGATTATCAATCTTTATATAATATTAAACTAGACTCTTTGAATGAATTTATCCTAGGTATCAGCGTATAAGAAAAATCTCAACATAAGTATTTTTCCCTAAAGTCAGCCACGCACGTCAATATCTCGACATAAAAGTACAATTGAAAACGTTAAGTTTTGTTTCGGACTGAATCCATAGTATTGCAAAATTACTATTATTTGGTGCAAACAATTGTTCGAATCAGTATTCCAACAGCTCTTTTCACCTATACATGGAATTAAAACCAAAGATAACTATATATAGCAAACAAGAAAAGTAGAAATGCATTTTAGAGATTCAAATAGACAGTAGGAAAATTTCACTGTGCTTACGTTGTTTACTTAAAGGCACACATGTCATGATTTTCATCTTGACTCTCTTTTCGTTATAATCACTCAAGTTTTGAAGTCACAGTATTTAGAAGACTAACTGAAACTGTAGCATAGCAGTCGATTCCATAGCTTTGCAAAAATATTTGATGTGGCTTTCCAATGACGTTTTTGTAGGATGCCTTCGAAAGCCTTTAATTTCACAAAACTTGGTTGGATATAACAAACCGTGTGACTGCTTTTCAAGCTATATGCCATAGAGAGAAAATGTCGTAGATAATTGACATTTGAAAAGTCTACAATTACAATAGTTAAACGTTGTGTTTTTTTGTGACGAGATTTATAAACCTCTAGTCACGTTTTGATGATTGTGAAAAAAATAATTTACAAGAAGAGATAGATAATTTCACATTGTTAAAACTTCCATTTTTATAACTTAACTTAGAAAACAAAATTTCAGTAGTGGTATACTAAAATCAATGCATGTATTTTTGAAAACAAAAAATATGTGCCAAAGCACAGATTGCTAATCGAATAGAATTTCAGGCTAATGTAAATCGTTGAATCAATTTCTCGAACACTGAGTTATTTACTGATGAACAAATGAATGAATGAAAAAGTAGGTGTATGGATAGTTTGTCGCTTTAAGAACATCTTCCTATTTTTACCTGCCATCGTTATAGTTTGAGTTTCATGATGATTCCTACGATTTAAGTCATATTGCTGTTGTGGATGATTATGTCGAACAGCATCAAAATTAGAGGAGTGCGAAGCTTTGTACAAGTGTGTACTGTCGCTCAGAAAATATTGATGGCTCATAACAAAATATGATCGTGTAGACTCCAACAGATAATTACCGTGTAATGCATCTCTTGATTGACCATGGTGAACTACATGGTGTTTACTAGTCATTTGCATTGCAAAACTTTATCAATAAGTGAAGTGCGTAAAAACTGTATGTCTCAATGACTGCTTGTATATACACATATATCCAATGTTTATGAATATATATCAAGTAATGTTGTTTTCACGATTTTTTACCTCACACGAATCAAAATAGACTATATAATATGACAGCAGGTAACAAAAAGCGATGCATAAGACAATTGAAAACATTAAAATCATGACACATTCAAGTGACAAGAGAGGAAACGTCAAGCATAGTTGTGTCACAACATTCTGCTTTTTTGCTGATCAATATGGTCTCTCTTATATGCGTAACATGTGTATTTTGTCCATCGAGAAAACAAAATATTTTCTGCAAGTATTTTACAAGAATGAGAACGTATAGGAACAAGATTAACGAAAGAAAGAGAGTAGGAAACTTTTGTTTAATTGTATCAATGCTTTGAAAAGGATACCTGAATAAATCAGCAGCTTGCATTCAAAATCTAATCACATACATTTATCCATGTTTAAGATATATTATACTATTTAAATATGGGTAAGAATGATCTTAATGCTCATACATTTTCTCTATCATCTTCTTCATAAAACAATAGAAATAACCAAAGCAATCAAATTCATCTATATGCTGATAAATGTGATTCAGTATTCGAACAAATATTTGAGTCAAACATAAGCTGAGAGTTTTTTATGCCTGTGTCATGCTAATTTTGTTTTATGAAGGTGAAACTTAGATACTATATACGTCCAGTTTATTTTTTCATATTTAATAGCCAGGTTTCGTCAATTACGTTGTTTTCAATTGACATTAATTAACCTAAAATAGTGTGTCGTATAATTTTCACTCGTTTCTTTATTTTCGTTTTATTCCTCCTCTGGTTTTCTTGTTAATCATAGGACTGAAGTAGAAAACACAAAGTCAATTTCTATCAGTGTCATCATTTTGCTATCCTACTATGGCAATCAACAACATGAACCGAAAAAGAAAAAACAAATACTTACTTTGTTTGTAAAAAATATCACATAGTGTATTTTACATGATGCAGTGTATGATGAAGACAATATTGTTAATGTAATGTCACTAGCAGAGACCGAAATCGAATAGAACAATCAAATCGGAACCGTTTGATCTAATTTGGATACTAAACGATCCCTAGAATTTGTTTCAAGCAAAATTTATTTTGATGCTTAGCAGCACATGAAACCAAAAGACATTCTTTCTTGAACACGGAATTAGCCTAATAAAAATAAAAGATAGTTAAGATGTCACCTATAAAGAACATCCAGGTAAAACTCGCATTTTTTGTCTTCCATCCTTCCTTCCATCTCCTAGACGTCCAGTATTGAAAAAATTTAGAAGGAGCTTGCCTACTCAAATATATTGCTTCTTTTTTTTTTTTGATAAAATAAAAGTTCATTAAATAAATATATCAAAAATAAAAATGAATATATGCATATCAAGAAAATGAGCTTCCCAAGCGGAGAGTAACACCTCCTCCTCAATCTTAGTATCTTCGAAACTCTTCTGCTAGAAAAACAAAGACAAAACACACATTTCATAAACAACAAACAAATATATGATCTATTGCAAACTTGTCTTTTTTTTAAAACTCATTCAATTTTAATCAGTAGTATATAGTAGAATCAGAAAATGAATTTCAATACTAATAGCACTCGAAATCTAGCAGCTTTCATATTACTGCTAGGGAAAGTAACTATCTGCTCATGTACCATAATCAACGCTATATTCATATTCAACTGATACGTTCAGTTCATTTTCTATTCATAAATGCTCTTCAAAATTTAGCGGAAAGTTGCGTGAAGAAAATATTCATAGTAAGTGTCTGAACTTCCAGAAGTCTTTGATCTCCGCTTACTTGGACATTCTTTATGGATAACTCGTAATTGAATCTACATTGTAGTTTGTTACCAATCAAGGATATACATGTTTAAATAACTAGGATGTGGGTAACGATGACAAATGAGCTCTCATTTCAATCGAACCTTTAACTGGAAGCTTTGATCGATTCTATGTAAAACAATGTAAACACTATACATGATCTGATATCCTTCAAATAAATATCGAAATATAACTGTGTACAACATGCTCAAGATTTTGAATTGTGGCACCAACAAACTACAAACTTATATGATCGATTCAATGATATTTAAATCATAGCGCAACAATGATTAGTGAGACATTCTTTTTTCTTTGCCAATAATAAATGAAATTACAATGAATCAATTATATAATAAAATAATTTTTTCTGAGTAACACTATTCATGTTTTACTAGAATAATATTTGATAGTGAAAAAAATGTTTGACTACAACTATTTATATCCAAGATCAATTTTTCAAGGACAAAAAGTCAGACACATTTTCAATAGGATTAATATAACTGATACTGATAATTACATCAGTCGTGACGATCTCTAATCGTAAGCATATAAAAAGAAAAAGAGAATTGATCTTATTAAATGGCTTCTTGATGTTCAAGTCAAAATGTAGATATTATATGAGATTATACAAGATAGAAGACTCATTACTGTCATTGAATTGTTTTACAAATGAGAAAAAAAAACATATGCCTCCTACGCATTCATTTTGCAACAAAAAAAAAGAAACCCGAGAAGAAAAATATGTTGCGTTAATTCAATCCTATATAAACTATTTCATCAAACTCATTTGTTTTGTTATTAAAAGAAGAATTCATAGAAAGCATAAACTAAATAGTATAACAATGTCGTACAAATCATCTTATTTTCGATGTCTTGAAGTAAGTAGAAAAATTAAAAGTAAGTTATAACAAAACAAAAGAAAACTAAATTCTAATTCATTTAGCATCGATTATCAATATTACATGAAGATATGGATGATCAAGAAGCCGTTAATGTTGTTAATCATGAAATACCACCAGAAAAATTAAAATCACTTGTTCAACAAGGACATACAACATCATTTATATTTTCAATTAAAAATCGAGTCGGTGGTTTGGCAAGAGCTCTTAAAGTTTTTCAGGTATATTTTCTCACTCAACGCTTCAGATACATATATATATAAATATGATAGTCGCAAAAAGTCCCGCGATCAGGTAAAAAGTACCTTAACTTTATTCTTTAGCCTCATAGTGTGACTACAATTAGAGCATGTTAAACTGCGATCATAAGAATTTGATCGGCGTTGAAACGGAGCAACTAGAGAAGGTCAACATAGAAAAAAAAAAATCTTATAATGTTAGACTTTCATCTAACAGTTCACGAAAATATTTTGTTAAGACTAGAAAAAGCTTTAGAGAGTTCTTGTCTATGAGCGTCTAGAATCGAGTTATGATCATTTTACTGAATTTTCAACTCAATTTTAGATATTGATCGAAAAATTAAATAACGGAGTTTCGATCTGAAATTAGGCCCATAAATAGATTGAATGACCAGTAGAATATTCTGAAAGATTCAGCCGAAAAGAATGTTCCTTTATCGAGATATTTAATTTTCAGAAAATAATCATTTGCTAGAGAAATTTCATATCTCAATAAAGGAATATTCTTTTCGATTGAAACTTTCCGAAAATATACTAAGAGTCATTAAATTTATCTATAGATGAAATTTTAGGTTGAAATTCGTTTTTTTGGTGCATACTTAAAATTCGATCGAAAATTTAGTAAAACGGCCATAACTCAGCTCCATAAAGCCCAAAGGGATGAATTGTATTATTTTCTTTGCCGTAGGTACTATATAGAAAAGTGCTCATTTTGTCATCAAACGATATATGAATACAGTTAAAACCTTTTTATTGTGAACACCATTCAGACTATTCAGAATTGTTCAATTTAGAGAGTTGACGCATGATTTGCTGTGCAATATAGAAAATGTTCCAAAAAATCCATTTCTGTATTAGTTATAGATAAAGGTCTGGTTATTTATTCTTTTGTTCATCTCTATCGATCTGAATAATTTGAATTGAAAGATTTTTCAAGTAATTTTATTGTTTTTGAACTAATTCTTTTTGTACCTTTTTGTATAAACTATTAGTACACGTAATCGTCTAGTTTTTGAGCATTGACATCTTTTTATTTTCGTCTAACGCTTTCATTCTGATTTGTTTCATAATCATTTAAATATTCTGTTTTATATTATAAAATATCTTATACAGAACTGAGTGAGATACTGTCATTTTCAATCAATTAACGTTGTGATAAACCATTAATCTTTATTATCATAAATTAATAGTATTTTGTCTTGCAAAGTAAGGTTGTATCATAACCTCATTCTTTACTTTACACATGTATTAGTCAAATGATATATACAAGATGTTTGTAGCGCATACGAAATAGCTGACAGAAAAGAGAAAGAATTCAAAAAAATATGTTCATTATACAGAGTAAGGAGATGTTCACATAGGAAAGAGGCATTTACAATAAAAATTGCTTCGTCGGAACCAAGACCATTAGTATTTCGAACGTGTTCGTTAGTAGAGGTTTTACAATAGTGCAAAAAAAAAAATATCTGAATATGAATGAATTAATTTCACTAGTTAATTTTCATTTTCGATATGATTCTTCAGATGTGTGAAGTTTAGGTGCAGAGAAGACCCCCATTCACACTCATATCATGTTAAAAGGTAATCAGGAACTAATGCAAAATTCTTTTTCAATAAATTGATACATAATTATATTACGAAACTTGAAAAGAAGTCAAATTAATGACCTGAATTGTCGATCTCTCTGTCCAACGAAATTATTTTTACTTATAAATTGTATTGAATACTCGAAAATGCCTTTAGATTATTTATAGGAAAATATCAGGGTTAAGTAGTATATGGTTTGAGAAATTCATTGAAAATAAGCATCCATAATTGAAACATTTAGAGAAACAATAGCAAGAAAACAAGGCTCATCCATGTTACCATATCTTTTTTGTGATTAATGTCCATGATAATCATACAAAAAATATAATAAACTTCTTGATAGATTTATAAATAAGTTTCGAGAAACACTCTTATTAAGAAGAAAACTTTTTTCTGCAATAGAGGATTTCGGATCTTAACAAGGAAAACGATTTCGATGATTTAGAAAGAGATTTTTAGAATTTTGAAAGTTCAAACATANACATAGGAAAAACGATCCTAACTTATTTGAGTGTATCGATGAAGCTATAGTGTTTACTGATTTTTTGGCTGAAGGGAAAAAGAGCTAACTATTGATTATTGTATTTGTGTACTTTTGTGTATGTATAATCTATTTATAAAAGAACTTTCAATATTCATCATGTTCAGTAGAGTAACTTTATCAAATACTAACGGCAATTATTTTTGCACTCCACTGTATATACATCTGTTCAATTCGAAAAACCCTTGAATATGAAATACAATAAGAAAAACAAACTCCAGTAGTAGGAAAAAAATTATATAAAAAAAGACAAAATGATATTATTGTTATAGGATACTTTCATAGGCAGTCACCCATAAAAAGCTCAAAGTATTCAGAAAACTTATCATTTTAACAGACTTTGTAGAGCTTTTTTCGCTGATCATTTTGATAAAAAAATATTTTGAATTTCATTGAGAAATGACGATTTTATAATCAAAATATTAAACACTGTGGAATACCCGGTGTTCCAAAAATGTTTCCAACATAGTTTGTTTTGCGAATATCTCTGCAAAGACAAATGATAAAACCTTGGTTTTTATTTCAAAAGTTGCGCCGTGAAAAACTCTACAAAATCTGTAAGAACAAACCCTATTGACTTCTTTTAATGGTTTCTTCTTATACTCAAAATGAAAAAATAATCCATGATAGTGCTACTTCCCACCGTATTTAACATAATAAAAATGTTTGGAAGACTGTTATATTTTGCATGTATCTCGGCTTAAGAAAATGGTAGCATCTTGATTTGTTTTTCAAAAGATGCACCGTCGAAAGTTCTACAAAAGCCGTATAAAGAAATTCCTATTGCACAGCAAAAAGCCTTCCAAACATTTTTATTATCATTTTGTCTTTTTTTATATAATTTTTTTCGTAGTACTGAAGTTTGTTTTTCTTATTGTATTTCATATTCAAGGGTTTTTCGAATTGAACAGATGTATATATATAGTACTCGATCTCTGCTATCCAAGCATATAATTGAATTGAATTAATGTTGTGTAGTTTAAATACACGACTCAAAACAAAAAAGTAGTGCGAGACTGTGGACGTCCACTGTAGTAGATTGACAACGTGGTGATGAAAATTAGATGATCTATGATATGACGTAAATTTTTGTGTCTATGAGGGGGGGCGAGGGGTTTACAAGCGTTCCTTTTGTGAATGGTAATCATGGAAGGATGAGATACGAATGAAATGTGGACGCATACGCATATATGTATGTGACGGCCGTCCTATATGAACAGAATGGAAAAAAATTCATTTTTATCGTGGAAAGCATTTTTCCGCTGAAAGTTAGCATTTATCTCACCGATCGATTTGTTGTCCACTGCTGACAAAAATATCTCGTACTATTGAAGCATATCCTTATGCGCCACCTGTTTTAAAATTCTATCCTGGTAATCTAACTAAGGCTTCAGAAGTGCAATTTATAATTAAGAAATGACTCAATAATGGTATTATAAATGAATTTCAATCAGCTTATGCAGCTCCCGCATTATTAGCAAAGAAAAAGATCATAGTTAGAGAGTAGTCATTGATTATAAAAAACTAAATTCAATGATAATCAAAGATGATTATCCTCTCCTGCACATGGAAATTACTCTTCAAACATTATATGCAGGTTATCCTTTCTTTTCCAAAGTTGATTTGAAGTCCAGTTTTGGGCAATTATTCATTGATGAAAAAGATCGTTTTGAAACAGCTTTTATCGTCTCTTTTGGTTTGTATGAATGAAATATTATTCCTGAAGGTCTTCGTAGGACTCCTCCAACTTTTCAATGTATCATAAATAACATATTATTATCATGTACTAATTTTTTCATTTATCATCTTTTCCGCTATAATGCTTTCTGTGTGTGAAGTCATGTGTATAGGAGTATAGAAAATTGTTAAAGATTTATGAATCATCCTCACACATCTTATATGTGATAGAAATTCTTTTTTTGTTTTGTATCTATTTTTCTGATCTTATGTATGTTGTATTTTGACTTTTCTGTTTTTTCTTTTTGATTTCTTTATTCGATTGGAAATAGACAAAAAACAGATAATGAGAAATTATTCGTATTAAAGATGTGTATATCATAATAATGAGATAGACTATATCAGATTGTGTTAGAATAAAAAAGAAGTCATTACTGTCATTGAACTGCCTAACAAACGAGAAACACTATTCTACCCACGCATTTCTATTATGAAAAGAAGCCCGAGAAGAAACTAAATTGCGTATTGTTATATACATATAAATATGTTTGTGCCAAATAATTTTTCTCATTCAATATCAAAATAAAATCGAATTCATAGTTAACAATACACACAAAACAAAACAAAACAGCTTTCATCGATGTCTTATAAATCATCGTATTTTCGATGTCTTGAAGTAAGTAAAAAAAACATTTAAGAAAATAAATCATACATAAATGGAAAAAAAACAATTTCTACAGCACAGATTATCAACATTACATGAAGATACGGATGATCAAGAAGCGGTAAATGTTATTAATAATGAAATATCTCAAGAGCAATTAAAATCACTTTTTCAACAAGGAAATACAACATCATTTATTTTTTCAATTAAAAATCGTATTGGTGGTTTAGCACGAGTTCTCAAAGTTTTTCAGGTAAAATATTCATTAGACAAAAGAGATTCATATTAGAATATTCAATAATTTGTATCGAACAAAAGATATATTAAGAAATAAATAATATTTTATATAGAAAAAGTAACTGTCACGCAGAATCATTCTCTTCGACATTTATTGACTGTGGTTATCGTCTTTATCAATGATGATTTGAAAAAGTAATTTCAATGAAACATCTGGCACATATTAGTTCCCTACTATTGGTTAAAATAGAAAAATGTTTTCTCTTATAAAAGATAATGGGGAAAGGTCAGGTCGCACTATCTATGAGAAAGAATCGAAACTATGATAGTGAGCTAGACGACTTCACTATTCGTTGAAATCAGCTTGAAAGAGTTCACCCTAAATTCGATTCGAATCGTTTTTCTTTTCGTTTCCGTTCCATACGATGATTTCTCAGTTTGGTCCTAATATTACCACCTGAAATGTTTCATAATTATATTTAGTATAGACAAGAACTTGCATAATATAAAATAACAAGAAAAATACAAAAGTTATCAGCATTTATAAAACATAGACATTATATATATATAATGCAAAAAACTGAAGTTATTTGTTTTTACGACTTTATCGCATTGAATTGCTGATAACTAACTTTGACAACTAAGTACAAGTACATTACGACAGATATTTATGGATCGCATATTACTTGTCATTCGTTTTTCGTATTCGATATGTATGTCTTAACAATAATCGCTGACACGTCCTTTGGTTTAAGTCGAATTATTAGATGAATTCTGCTCAGCTGATGACCCTTGGCAAATGAATTGGGTAGTTTTTTACTTTAAATACAACCTTCACCCATATCCTCAGTACTCTGTCTGTGTGAATTACACCAGTCAGTGCAACGACTGTAATTAAAGTCAAAAAAAAGTACCATGATTTCTTGAGAGTAATAATCATGAAAATCAATGAAGGCTTATCATTTCTTTTTAGTTTGAGGAATCATGACCACACCGAAAAGAGACCGTTATCTAGATATGAAATCCAGTACCTGTATTCACCGTTTTTCAGAATGTGTGAACATGAATGAAATAGAACTTATCACATACACAATGCATCTTAAAATAAGCTATGATTGATTATAATTCTACTAGTTTATCTATGAATAATTTATATTCAACATTGAATATTTTAAGATGATAGTTAAAAATTTAATAATATAGATTTTTTTTTCTTCTTCTGAAAAGGAACATAGCATAAATGTCGTTCATATTGAATCTCGTCGTTCTCATCGTACAAATTCTGAATATGAAATTTATGTTGATTTGGAAGCTGATAAAGCTAATGTTGAACAATCAATGAAAGAATTAAAAAGACAAGTTTCATGTGTTGAATTTGATCCAAGTATTCTTTTTGAACCAAAAGAAAATTTTAATAATAAAAATGCAAATCATAATACAAAGCATCATACAATTACAAATGGAAATTATGATTTAAATTTTTTACCCTTATCGCCTTTTCTTGATCAAAATGAACAAACAATAGAACGTCAAAGTAAATGATATGAAAAAATATAAAATGAAACTAATAAAAATATTAGAGTGCAAATGAAAAGAGGCATCAGTTGCAATAAGTTTATTGTATTTTGGTACATTCAATGTGTCCCCATCTTTTTTTCTTCTAAGTCCATAGTCCAAGTCATAGTCATCAGCTATACGTACTTTAAATGCAAACGGTTTATCAGAAAACAAAAACGAGTATTGACATTATTAAATAGTTTATTTCTATTATGATTAATTATTATAATCATATTAGAAAAATAAGCAAATAAAATTATTAATTTAAGATTAAGATTAATAAATATTCTGTAAATCAAACTCAACGAATTATTGCTCAAAAGTACTTATATATTTTAATGCAAAACAGCTGTGACATTATACTTTATGGGTTCTTTTTTTTCATAAAAAGTAATCACGCCGCAAACGGATGTAAGAGTTATGATCAGCTCTATGCTCTAGTTATTACTTTTACTCTGGTTATGAATTAGTATTCATTAGAAAAAGCGTGATCGATATGTGATATTCAGCTTTTTTTGTTTCCTCGAAGTACTTAAGAGGATCATTCACACTCTACTTTTTTTGCTCTATAATAAAGCGTGAATATAAATTACGTTAAAAAAAAATAATTTTTCATTCACATAAAACAATTTATTGCAAATTAAACAGCATATGTGAAATATGTTTCAAGAAACTTATTTATCAAATTCATTGGATTTATCATCGTCAAATTTAAAAAATGCTTTGGATCATCATTTATATATTTCATTAAGTCATGATTCATCATTATCAGTTCTTTGTTATGATAGTGTATTATGTTATTTATCAAATGTTATTCATCATGGTTCAATGAATGAAATTGAATTAAATTTAAAACGTTTTTTTACATATAAACAATTAGAACAAGCATATTATAATTTACAAAATTCTCTTCATTTTTCTTTATCAATCATAAATCCAAATACTGATCAACATATATATGAAATTATTGAACAATGTATAAATAATTTAACAAATGCATCATATTTATTATCAATAATAGAGAAAATTTATTCAAATAAATTATTTTCATATTTACCAATATTTGTTACTAATGATTGGATTCATATGATACGTAATATACAAGAGCTTGAAAAATTTGATACACCATCAACAACAACGGTAGCTGATTTACAAGGACAAATGACAGGTTTGACTGAACATATATTATCATTACATCAATTAATTAATAATGTTACAAATCTTTCATCGTCAACATTAACAACAACAGCATTTGAATCGTTGTTAACATCAACCGATCAATGTTGTTTACGTACCTATTGTCAACATACATCAAATCAACGTATTATACCAATGGTAGATTCTCCAGCATCATCTTGGTCATCATTAGATCTTGATAAAAATCCTATAACAGCACTTAATCAAACAATACCAGGTTTTATTCGTAATCCAGTATCAAGTTTTCTAATGCCAACATCACCACAAATAAATGAAATAACATCATCAATGATATCAACTGATGATAATATAAGTAGTGATGATGAACAATCAATAAATTCTAAAGCGGGTTCAGTTGTTGTTATAAGGGACGATGATTTATGGATATATCCTGTTGGTGTTGATGTTCGAAAACCAAAATTTAATCCACATGAATATATACGTTCTCAATCTTTATTTAATCCAATAAATGAAACAAATGATCGAAAAAATCCATTTATTCGAACGAATAGTTTTGATGGTGAAGAGTTTTCGAGAAATTGTTTAACAAAATTAAAACCACAACATAAAAAACATAAGAAAGGAAAAGGTTGGAAAAGTTAATTAAGAATAGGAGTTAATATTTTTTTTTGAAATAGAAACTAATCATGTTGATTTTTGAAGATACAAAAATTTAATTCAGTCCTTTTTTGTAGTTCTAGCGGAAGAAACACCTTGGTTTCCACGTCGTATTACGGATCTGGATCAATGTTCAAATAAAGTTCTTTTATATGGCGTTGATCTTGATGCTGACCATCCTGTATGTCAAAATATTGCTTTTGTCTTTTTTCTTTTATGTAATTCATATTTGGTTTTTCTAGGGTTTTACTGATCAAGTTTATCGTGCACGTCGAATGTATTTTCATGATGTAGCTATTGCATATAAACAGTAAATATATCTATTGTTTAGTTTTTGTTCGTTTTTAATTTTATAATATTGTTTAGTGGAGATCCCATTCCACGTGTAGAATATACGAAAGAAGAAACTGAAACATGGGGTGTAGTATTTCGAAATTTAAATAAATTATATCCAACACATGCATGTAATGAATATTTGGCTAATTGGCCATTATTAAGAGAAAAATGTGGCTTTAGGTAAAATGAATTTTTTGCATTTGTTTTTAGTATGTTTTTTGGATTTATTTTTAGAGAAGATAATATTCCACAATTAGAAGATATATCACGTTTTCTTCGTGAACGAACTGGTTTTACTTTACGTCCTGTTGCTGGTTATTTATCACCAAGAGACTTCTTATATGGTTTAGCATTTCGAGTTTTTCATTGTACACAATATATAAGACATTCATCGAATCCTTCATATACCCCTGAACCGTAAGATTGTTTTCGTGTCCTTAAATTCAAAAAGAAAAATAATTTATATGAATATTAATTAATTTTCTTTTTTTATTTTAGAGATTGCTGTCATGAATTACTTGGTCATATACCATTGTTAGCAGATCCGAACTTTGCTCAGTTTTCTCATGAAATTGGTCTTGCTGCGATTGGTGCATCGGAAGAAGATATTAATCGTTTAGCAACAGTAAGATAATAATTTTAATTCTTTCAAAGTTTTCGTTATGAATTATAACTTGAAAATGAGGGTTTTTTTTGTTTGAAACATAAGAGCTGTTCAAATTGAATTTTTTATGAGGAAAATTGATGCATTAAATGATTGAGCTAATTTCTATGTTTTGATTTATTTTGCAAAATAATTACTTTATGTAAAATAAAATACGTAAGATCTCAGACTGAACTTGTTTGAGAATACATTTAATAATGTAAGTCAATGATGTTAGCTCAACTGGTCGGCTAAGATCTCGAGACAAACTATATATTTAGACGGTAAAGTTCGAAATAAAGCTTTCAAGGATTGCCGAAGGAGTGGAAAAAGCTAAAAATTCGGCAGAAAATGCTTTCATTCATCGTCGAAGTGCTAGAAATGTTGACTGAAAGGGGGAAAGAACGAAACTCACTGTAACGTGGCTGTTTCCACAACAGAAGACCTACTACCAGGCCGTCCTCCTCCAATTCTATTCATCTCGCAACGATATTGTTTGCTTATTTTTATTTCACGTTCTGCTAGAGAAAGGCAGGTGATGTTTCAACATCCGATTTCTATCCAAAGTTGCCACGAAGTTAAAAAAATTGGCAAAATGTGTTAAGAATTTTAACAGAAAGTCGGACCTTTTTGGGGGAACCCCTCTAATCAAGAACCCTGAAGTCTTTTAATTTTTCTTTTCGTCATTCATATCTCCTCCTTTACACAAATCTTCTTTTGTTTCTTTTATTATATACATCTCCTTCTCTAACTAAATATGAAAACTTGAAAAATTGGATATGACAAAAAATTTTTCTCTAACAATCTTTTAACTAGTAAAGTTCAAATCTTTCGAATTTTACACAAAAAATATTAAATGTAAAATTAAAAAATATTTTAGTGTTATTTTTTTACAATTGAATTTGGTTTATGTCGTCAAAATGATGGTCTTCGTGCATATGGTGCTGGTTTACTTTCATCATGTGCTGAATTAGAACATGCATTAAGTAACCAAGCTAAAAAAATTCCATTTGATCCAGATGTTGTTTGTCAACAAACATGTTTAATTACAACATATCAAGATCAATATTTTGTTTCAGCTAGTTTTGTTGAAGCAAAGGAAAAAATGAGGTACATAAAAAACAACAACAACAATAATAATAATAATCATTTATAATTTTTCTTTTTTGTCTTTTTAGAGATTTTGCTTTATCAATAAAACGTCCATTTGCTGTTCGTTATAATCCATATAATCAAAGTATTGAAATTGTTTCAAATGCTCAACATGTTGCACAAATAATATCGGATCTTAAAGGTGACATGTGCATTATATTCGATGCATTAAAAAAACTTCAAAATAGTCTTACAAATGACATGAATAATAAAATATAATATTATTGAATAACTCTCAAATTATTTTGTCTTGTATTTAAGTGTTAGTATTTATTTGTTTATTGTTAGTTGTCTTTAAAATAATAATAATAATAAAAAAAAACAAAAATAAATTATCATTTAAACATCAAATATTATACGTTCATCATCTTGAGTAATCAAATAAATTGGTTTAGAAAATGGATTTAACCATGTTAAACTCATTTTTGAACCAAAAACTATTTTTAATGAAGATATAAAAGAATTTCGTTCTCGATTTAAATTTGCTCCTCCTTTAAATAATTCAATTTGCTAAAACAGAAAAAAAAAGAATACAATAAATTAAAACTTTTAGTATTGGATATTTTTCTTTCTTAAAAAACATACATTTGTATCGGTATATATAGAATATAATTGTGTACAAGTCATGACACCAGTAAATACTGAGAAAGATAATCCTTCTAAACCAAAAAATATCATAAAAAGAAGTGTAACTGGCGGTGACCAAGCAGGACATACTATTAAATTTTTTGAAAAAAGAATTAATATATAAATATGTAATTAAAAAATGACTAACCAGTCCAATCCGATGAAATACAGGTTTTTACATGAATACTGAGAAGAAACATTCCGTAAATTGTTAAGATAAAAGTATAAAACTAAAAACACATAAAAGATCTCTTTTGAGAATCTCGAAATTCATCATAATTTGATTGATGAATATCTGTTAAAACTAATAGAAATGAGTTGTTTCCGATGCCTACTAATACGGTTAATGCGTCTGAGTTGTCTGTACTAACCATAAAGTCCAAAGTACGACATACGAACCATCTGTTTATTTTAATAAAAATATATTTCACTTATGAGGAAACTACCCGAGCTGATACAGACAGTTTGAGCTCATATTGGTCTTACAAGGACGCCTTGATGAGACTGGAAGGGTTTGTTTCCATGGGCCTTTGCAACAAGTTATGGTCATTTTATTAAATTTTCAACTCATAATCTAGTAACGGAACTTCAACGAGAAATTTTGTCTATAGATAAACCTAATGATTCTTAGAATAACTTGAACGTTTCAGCTGAAAAAAATGTTGTTTTATTGCGATATTGATTTTTTAAGTGAAGTTAACTTTTGTATCATGCCTGCACAAAGCAAATATTTCTTCAAAATCCGATAACTCAATAAAAGAATATTTGTTTTTCGCTGAAACTTTTAGGATATGCTACTGATCATTATACCTAAAGTTGAGTCGAAAATTCAGTAAAATGATTATAACTCCGCTTCGAAATCCTATGAGGACGAACCTTTTTCAGTCTGACTAAGGCACTCTTGTAGAAACAATATAACCTCAAACAACGGATATCAGTTTGAGTGATTCCCTTGCAACTTAAAATAGAATTCATTAATTGGTCTTGCATCAAAACGCAGTAGAGACCTCTTAAAATCTAAAAGAAATTTGTTTCAATTTCGTAACTAAATTTCATAAAGAAGAACTTATTTTTATAATTACTTTGTATATTGTTATAAAAATTTTCATTTCCTTGCTTCTATGCATTTATTTAATTGAGTATTATCAATTTTTAATAGGTTTTTTTCCCCATGTTTTGTCATTTTATATAGTTATAGACTTTTGTCATTTTTTTCACTAATATGTGAGATTCAATTTTGGAAATGTAGCAAATAAGTTTTAGCTCCAAAAATGATTTACTATTGAGACGTCATATAAGCTAAACTAATGAAAATAGCAAAAATTTCAATCGAAGAAAAATATATTATATATTTTTGCTTTTTGCCAATTAAAAGTTTTCATATAATATTCAAGATCGTAAATTTTTTTTGTTAAATAATTAAAAGCTTCTTTTCTAAGTAATAATAATATGAAGTTTCCTTTTTCTCATCAGTAACATTATTCAATAAGATCTGCTTTAGGATAAGTTCAGTCTGTTCTTATTTGATTGACACTTTTAAGTTTGACTGAATCTTAGAATGAATAAAAAAATAAAGATTGAATAAATCACTGGATAAATATTAAGTTCTTATAGAAGATTCTCTAATTATAAGAAAAAAAAAAGAATTCTTCAAGAAATTGAAAACTTTGTTTGCGGTCTTCTTGCGTGTTGATCTGATAAAAGATGAAAAAATACTACTGACACACAATTTCAGCTTATGAATAATTTATAAATAGATAGTCAAATAGAACTTAAAATAAAAGATAAAATACATGCAATAAGAATCAAATATTACTAAATCGAAATAATCATGTTTATTTTTTGATAAGATAAGTATATACTCAGTACACGTCGTAACATAATAATGGTGCATTTCTTTTTATGTCACCTAACATTAATTCAATGGTCTATTCAATCTTTTTCAAACAAAGACTTGAATTTCATTATTATATAAAAGCACTATTTTAGAAGGTAAGTTGCTATGTATGAATGAAATATTTTGACAGATCTTCAAATGCAAATTTTTCATTTTATCATCATATCATGAACGTAACAGTTTGTGTTGTATATGAGATTAAAATAGGAATTTTTCTATATTTTTTTTACAAAAATATATATTCTTACCGTAAATAAAATGAAATATTTTTGATTATTTTGTCCAACACAATTATTAACAAATACACAATGGTGATCCATTCGTTTTATGCACCGTTTACACACACTATTTTAAATAAATAATTCTAATAGATAGCAAATAAATCATGATAAGGAATCTCAAATATGAAAATTAGACACCATGACATAGAATTTAGAAAAGCTTCGAAAGGCTATTAGGTTGACTCGCCTGTTTGTTATGTTTTCTTTTTCTAAATTCTCAAGAAATAGAAAACTTCGTTGGTTTTTACGCATGAAATCTACATATTAAACTAAATAGTAGAATATTTTTATCTCTGAAAGATAAAAAATAATATAGTTTTTCTTTATTATATTAACTGGACACAATCATGACTAATAAAAGATTGTAAATGCAATGTTCATTTTTCATTTATTTATTCATTTTTCAATAAGTCCCAGTTCACAGTTTCTAATCAGCTGTTTTCATTATTATTACTCTTCATGAACGTTTAGCTATTTTTTTATTCTTCTGTCTTTCATATTTATAATATCGTGATTTGACAATACTGAATATGTCGTCTATGAGTATTTTATCAAACTGCTTTGAAATGTTCTTAATTAAAAACAGAATTTATTTTTCAAAATTTTCATGTCTTTTTCTTGTTACCTATTCGCGACCAATATATACTAAATTAAATTAAATGTTTCTTTATGTATGAATTTCTCTTGCATAACTTATTACGATAGTTTTGTACTTCTATTCAATACTCAACTTAATATTAATATACAAAAACAATTAAAGACCACGAGAGACAGGCTAGATCAAGTCTACAAACAGTAGTCGTACTTGAACCTCTGGTGCATAAATCTGAATATTGATTCATCAGATGGGTTTGAGATCAAGGTTAATCTGACGCCTGACAAACGAATGGTATTTTAATACTACAACATACTTCTGAACTTGATTATATATTTACAAAGTCTATTTTGATGTTAAAAGAAAATTCTTTGACAGTTGTTAATGAAGCAAAAATCACCTATCAACTTGTCTGACAAGCTTATAGCATTGAGTTTATAAATCGTAAGACATAACTCAATAAATAATCAATGGTATTAGTAAGATAATAATAATTAAAACTCAAAACAGTAAAGTCATTCATTTTTTTCTATACTTTCAAAGAATCACCTTTCTCTATAGTAGTGTACGTAACAAAGTATGATTCTTTAGAAATCTATTATATAGACAAACAAATAAATCTAATTTCTCAATTAGTTCATACCAAAGCTTGAAATTGAATAGTATCCAGAAATATAGTTAACTTTGGAAATTTTTCTCAAATTTTAGAATAATTTACTTCTTATACCATCAAAAAAGTTCAAAAAATTCGTAGTACCTACAATGATGTGCTCTAACTGGTTTTATACTTTGACACATAGCACATCGATATACAATTGTACCATTTTCATATCTACGTAAATTTTCTGGTGTAGCATTTTTCAATGGCACAGCACCCTAGAAAATAAAAAATAAATAAATTAGTGATATTATTTACAGATTAATACATACTGGATTCGAAAACATAGTTTGAAGATGTGATGCAATAGCAAGAAATTCAAGTAAATGAAATATGAACAAATTAAGTAAATAAAATAATAATGAATATGTTTTTGGTGTTAAAATAACAAAAACAAAAACAAATTCTGCATATAAAAACAAAATCCATGTCATAATACCACATGATAAACCACAAGCATCTTTTATACACCAATTAAATATACTTGGACAACATGAACATGTGCATGCACAATCATCATTTTCAACCATTGAACGTGGAATAATATCTTTTACAATAACACCTGTTTCTGATAATGAATTAGTTTCATCATCATCATGATTATTTGCTGATAAAAGTCGTGCGAAGGACATTTAAAATGTATGAAATATAGTCATTACTCTGTTGTTAAAAATTTCCTTCCTTTACATGACAACGTTAGTGCTGACATCGTTAATTTTTATTTTATTTTTGAATTTTAAATTGAAATCATATTGAAGGTTAGTTGCTTAGTAACAAGCAAAGTCATGGTTGATGATATTATGACTCATCTCTGACTATCATCTTCAAACAAGATGACATCTTGACTCTAATCAAACATTTTTTTTTTTATATTTCTTTTTAATCTTTATAAGAGATGAAATGTAAAAGTGCTTGTCATTTTGTAGTTGAAGATATCTTTTATTTTTTTATTTTCTTCTTTTTAACCTTGTGATCCGTCTTGTTTCACGGACAGAATTCCTTCTATTCCTTTTCTTCGTCTTCCCTTTTTTTCTCTTCTTTTCCTTTTTTTTTTTTTTTTATTATAATTCTCTTCTGTTACAAAAAATATTCTTCTCCAGATGGTTAATAATAAAAGAGAAAACAAGGATGGAAGAAAGGAAAAAAAGCTGGAGAGAAGACAGAACATCATTTTTCCATTCTATCTTTATATATTGTCTGACGATGACAGGATCACTTATAGGAATACGAAAAAAAAAAGAAAAAAAACAACAACAACAGATAGAATGAAGAAAGAAAAATAATAAAGAAATGGTAAGAACTTTAGTTCAATAATTAGATTTATTCACGCTTGCTTTTAAAATAAATTTATTTTAATAGTACTGGTTTTATTCAATTATTGAACATCAATGAAATTGGTATCTTTTTTTCCGATGTTGTTAAATTTTTTTCATTAACAATTGAGTAGGTATAAATCACTACAATTATGAATAGAAAGTAAAAATTCATTTATGCGTATATTTATTTATATTGATTTAAACGATAAGTAATTTTTCGTAGTGAGTGTCAAGAAATCTTTTTAGTGTTACATTTGAAATCTATTTTATCTTAAGATTGTTTTCCTTTGTTTTCGTAAATAAGTTACTATGATTATATTTTATCATTTCATTGGCATCAACAACACAACGAACAAAATAGACTGATAAGAGTTAGAAAGAACACAATACTCTTCTTTTCTTTCGCTTTTCTTTTTTTTTTTTATATGACTACTATCTTCTTTTGTTGCGTACTTAACAACAAGATGAAGTGTAATAATTGATATTATTTTCGACGACTTGCTGTTTTCTTTTTTTTTCTACGTTATATAATCCACTTTTTTTTGGTTTATTTGAAGATCTATGTATATATAAATCGATGTTATAACATCAAAAAAAAAAAAAAGAAACTATAATACAAAAATGAACAATGAACGTGCGCCAGGACAGTAAGTTTGTGTTTATTATAAATATCAAATAGAAAAAAGAGCTATTTTTTCTTATATTATAGAATTTCGGATGATGATGATCAAAATTCTTTGACATCTTATCAAAAATTTGATAGAAAAAAAATAAATCAAAAGGTAAAAATATTCGTATTTAATCAATTTCTGATGTTTTTAACTTTCTAGCAAGAAGCAATAAAACGCGCTGGAGATTTACGTACTCGTCGTACACCTCATCGAACGGATATGTCAGGTCCGGATGAAATAAAAGGTAAAATAAAAACTTTGAACCATTGCTGTCGTTTTCAATTTGACGTGAACATCAACGTTCTCCGTAGAATCATAAGCGGAAAATCTTTTCTTCTTCTTCTACTTCTAGAACACATAAACGTGCTACTTTTCTATCATTTCAGATTAATTAGGGTAGAATAAAATGAGTTAGATCTAGATATCATATCTTCCCGTGTTTTCAACTCATTATCTAGTCATTTTTTTCTCTTCTTTCATGACAAACAATAGTCTTTGATATTTATAATATTCTTATTTGATAGAGAAAACAAACAAAACATATTACAAAATTTTTACATTCGAATTTCTAATGTCTCTTACATTTTAACACTTATTCTGAAAATGCATTATTCTCGACTCATAGGATTTGACAATAGTTCATTTCATCCTGATGATGGTGAACTAACAACATTTAATGGTAATACTCGTACAATAGCTTTACCAACTGAACCATTGCGTACTATTCGTATAACTTCCAATGAAAAAGTGATAGCAGTAATAATTAATTATTAAAATGAATTTATAAATGGTTGTTCATTTTCTTTTAATAAATATTAGAAAAATAGTACAAATATCTCTCGTCCATCAACTGCCACATCCATTCAATCAACATCTCTAAATCGTTCTATAAATGCAACACAAAGACTATCCGGTGTTACAACTACAGCAACTATTGACGATGATGGAGACGAAATAAGATTGCATGGTATGTTATATTCAGTTACTAATAAAAAAACAAAGAGAATGAATTTTCAATGCTTTTATTATTGAGCATTCTTTTTATTAATGCATGAGTGTGATACAATTAAGGATGAAACAGTGTATGCTCGATGTAATACTTCGGTACACTTTTATGTAAGATTTTATTTAATATATTGCATGTGCTTTTCTTAGAAGAGAAGCAAGTCGACATTTTGTTCTTGAAACTTATAGACGTACTGAGAAGTGAACTTTGAATAATACATGCTGTTTCATTCTTACGCAAAGTGCTATCAAGCAAAGCTTTTTCTTGTTTTTTTTATGCTTATTGCTTTTGTTAGTATTTCTACGAAAAATGCATCGTCCTCAATCACTCCCATATAGTGCTTTTTCTGCATAACACAACTTGTCTAAGGTTGATGACGATGCATGTCGAATAGAAGTGCCTATTTGTTTGTGTTATTTGTTTATGTTGTGCACCCTCCTTTTAAAGAACGCAAATGCACGAGCAAGCATGATGATCACCTTCCTTCTACTAAACAAGCTCACCGTCGTTATCGTCGTAAACCTATTCAACATTCTGCTTCATCGTCATCACTTGATAATGATGATCCTAATCCATTATCTCGCACTGATAATGTTGTGGCAAAAAACCCTTCACAACATGATCATAAAGATGAAATAACCTCTAATAATCGTGTTGTATCTCCTAATGAATCAAAAAAATCTAAAAATCCTCCTCGTGATTATACAGATTCAGATGATGAAGCTGAACGTTTACCAGTTAAACCATGGTCACCAACTCCAAGTTATTCTAATGGTTCATCATCATTACAAATTGCAAATATGCCTAATAATAATCAAGATCCACAAGCATCATCACCACAATTAACCGTAGCGTTACGTGAACTATTTGAAATGATTACAGAAGACTTAGATAGATTTGTTTATACACCAGCACCAAACGGTCTTGGTGATATTCAATGTCGTATAACACGTGATAAACGTGGCATGGAGAAAGGTCTTTTTCCAACATATTATATGCATGTTGAAAGACCAAGTGATGGAAAAAAAGTAAGAATTAATCCAAATTAAGAGCAAAAACAAATGAATTTAATTTTTATTTTATTATCATATTAGTTTTTTATTCTTGCTGGTCGTAAACGTCGACGTAGCGCAACATCAAATTATTTGATATCAACTGATGCAACTGATTTATCACGTGATGGTGAAAGATTTATTGGAAAATTAAGGTAGGAAAAAAAACAAGAAAACAAAAATTTATTTTATTAACTGATAAAAAACCTTCTAGAGCAAATATGTTAGGTACACAGTTTACTGTATATGATCATGGCTCAAATCCAAGAAGAAATATGTAAGTTTATTGAATATGTATAAAAATAAATAAATAAAATTTTCTTTTTTGTAGTCCGGTTGAAGAAAATCGTCGAGAATTAGCTGCAATTGTTTACGTATATATATTATGAAATAAAAAAATTCTTTAATTCTTTTTATATATTTTAATTAGGAAACAAATATTTTGGGTTTTAAAGGACCACGTAAAATGACAATACTTATTCCAGGCATGAGTAGTGATCATATGCGTGTTGAAGTTCGACCAAGAAATGTAAAATAAAAAACAAATAACATTAATTATTTTATTTTATTTAAAAAAAATGTTTTTTTTATTTTCAAGGAATCCGAAAGTTTAATTGAACGA
The DNA here is from genome assembly GCA_905329745.1 of Rotaria sp. Silwood2. Lineage (NCBI taxonomy): Eukaryota > Metazoa > Rotifera > Eurotatoria > Philodinida > Philodinidae > Rotaria > Rotaria sp. Silwood2. Next base: position 2,774,524 of record CAJNSZ010000003.1, on the reverse strand, counting down.
AGGAGACATAATAATATGGATAATATACTTGAATTACATAATAAAACACCAGTGTGGAATGAAGGCATAAATTAATATTGAAATAAAAAGTTTCTTGAAATTCAGATTTTTTTTGAATTTTAGAAACTCAATCTTATGTACTTAATTTTCATGGACGTGTAACACAGGCATCAGTTAAAAATTTTCAAATTGTACACGATGATGATCGTAAGTAAAAAAAAAAAAAAAAGGAAGGAACAACAATAAAATTTACATAAGAAGATCAGAAAAAAAGACGTATTTTTTTTGTTTTAATAGTAAATATATTGAGTTATAGCAGATGCTTGTAACTAACTTGTGTTTTGTTTTTATTAATATTCATGTAAAAAAACTGCTTTTTTTTTCTTTTACCAAAATTCGGTTATTTTTTAATATTTACTTTACATTCAATGGGTTTATTTTCTCTATAAAATTTTCTTTTGTTTTTATTTATATTAATTTTTTTGCATTTGTTTTGTAGAAGACTATGTATGCATGCAATTCGGTCGTGTTAGTGATGGTAAGCTTGATTTAATTGAAAATTTTTCTATGATGCTTAAACGAAAGAGTATTTTAAAAAATTGTAATTTGTGCATGATTAAGAAGAAGATGAATATTAATGATCAAGCGACATAATCAGAGATTCATAGCGGAAATGAAAAGAAAGTTTTTATGATTATGTCGAGTACCATGTGGTCATATTCTTATTGAAATAACTTGTAGATTGTTAAATCAGTGTATGTCAGATTATGGAAAAGTATTGTCAATTTAGAGTATTTAGGAAAAAAATATTCTAAATCTCTTCATGAGAAAAATCTTGTTTGCAATCATGAGATTTACGATTTTGTATTAGTAAAAAAAAAAAGAGTATAGATTTTCATCCAATATGATAAGTATATCAGAAATAAAGCTAGGATTTTGCCAATACATAAATATATTAAAGTTTTCCTTAATATACTTCAAACAACGGTTAAGTCGTAGTTTTTTTATAAGTCCAAACATAAATACTTTGATTATTCTGTAAGCTATTTCTAGGTAACTAATGCAAAGAAAGTAAGCTACAAGCACAAGTTCATCTTTTGATCGTGTAAAACAGACAAAAGATAAACACCTATTCAATGTAAAGAAAATTGTATTGATTACATAACTGCGCATCAGATAAAAGGAAAATCTCATGTTATTTCTCTCCTGTTGTGCATGACAGAGTAGTATCTATGGTGTTTTTTTTCATTTGTGAACTTGCTCAGTACATTTTAAATTATCAGCCATTTTGAAGCCTATTAATGTAATGTTTTTATCATATAACACAAGAATATTTCTATATGACACTTAACTCAATAATAATAAAATAAAGAATAGAAACACATTCGAATAGTATTTTGAACAGCAAGGCATCTGACTAAAAGGTTTTAGAAACAATGAATAGGTGTGTGTTCAAAGGAGTACTTAATTCTGTATGAGTCTATTATTGGTTAAATCTTATCGATGAAACATGTTTCATCATTGATTAAAATAGAAAATTCAAATTTTTTCAAATTTTGAAAAACAATATATAAAAACATTTTTTTACTACTTACCTTTGATTTTTATTTGGATTTTTATGACCTAACAATGCTATAGACCTTGTAGAATTTATTGTTGAGCATTTATTTAACCATAAGGTTACATAAAAATTCATACTTGTATTGCATCGAATATTTATTGTAAAAGGTAGGCTGATCATATGGAGTACATGATCATCAAACTTGACACTAATAGCTTCTTTTTATTGTGATATATCAAAAAGAAATATTCTATTAAAAGGGACAAATGATTTATAGGTCATAAAACGAACGAAAATGATGTTATTTCAAAGGAAATCCTATGTAATGACTCGTTGAGATCGAAAACAACCAGAATTTTTCTATTTAGGTCAAAAATAATTTATCTGAATAATACTTTTATGTTTATTTATATAATTAAATACTTGACAGTAATAATTATCATAGAGAAAGAAAAATAAATGATATAAATTCAACCAATAATATGGTTATATTAAATTACTTTTCTGACACTCTATGTTGCACTTCTAATCAATATAATCAGCAATAAAAAATTCATTTATTAATCAGGTAGCAGAGTGTCAGAAGCCTACGGAAACGAAGGTATACATTCTCAATAATTGAAAATTATTCATTATTATCCAATGAAACACAACAAGATATTTTGAATTTTTCACTACCTTAATGATATATTTTCTTATACATTTTCCTCAATCTTAATGCCCTCATGAGGCTTCTGTAGATTGTAAGGAATGAATTAGTTTACAATAAATTTGTTTCATCGTGACACAGTTACATAGTAATATTTATACATATTTCAATAGTCCGTAAAAGAAAAGAATAGAACAATGAGTAAATGTTTTGATAGTATGTACGTCACATCTACGGTGAAAAGAAGTAATGTATGAAGTGAGCACATGAAAATTCTTCTCATCTTGTTCTGTTCTGATGTCATCATATGCCCTATTGAATAATATGGCAGGTCAACAACACTGGTTTGTCTAGTACTCAACTCTGAAGCTAGTTTCAAATTATTTTTATTAAATATCTAACGAAGCGAAGCTTTATAGGGAAACGCCCTTGGTGACTACCGTCAGCATCTGATAGTAAATTCTAATGGTTATATACTGTAATTAGCTCCTTTGAATAAAGTGTGAAAGGTATCATGAACATAGTTCCTTCCTGTTTCGGTAATCAAATATTATTGATTGTCTTTTATCTATTCATTCAAGAATAATAGAAACCTTGTATGATATTTTAAACTTGAGGTACATCTAGAGCATTTTATTTATTCGTTTTAATCGAGAGAATTTTTAAAAACAAAAAGGGAACTGTGGATTATATGTATACTTTATTTTTAAATATAATTTAAGATGTTTTCACATGCGATTACAAATATCCATTATGTGCTGTTCAAGCATTTGGTATTGCTCTATCGTCTTTTGATGGAAAACTTGCTTGCGAATAAATGTTCTCATTTGTCTTTTAATTCCGTCCTTTTTTTTTGTTTTTCTTTTCTTATTTTCACATATTGTACACATTGTTCGTTCTTATTTATTTTCATTGTTTGTTTTTTTTGGAACTACTTTTTTTTTTGTTTTCAATATGTTGCTTTATCAACTAGTTTTCATTTTTCAACCAAAAATACAGAATCATTCTTTTTTTGCTCTTGTTCAATGTTCTATATATGTCTATCTATGTTTGTGTGTATCTGCACGACTGGAAATAATAATAATAATAATAACAAAAGAAAGACTATATTATATATTTTATTCAGTAGGTAAAATGTGAATTTTTCTCGATAAAATCTACTAAAAACAATAAAGAATCGATGAAAATAAACGATTGTAAAAAAAATTAAATATTGATTCTGTCCGATATCCAGATGTCAACGGCTTTTTTTGTTGATTTCATGAAGACGATCACTTACATTACTGATATTGTTTTTTGCTCTTGTCGTCCTCCTCCTTTATCTTGTGGTGTAAATTTGACGTCTCTCTTTTTTCTATAAAAATGCTAACAAAGCCTATCCCTTCATATTGATTCATCATCACACGAGCGTTTTTTTCTTCTCTCTTTGGTTTATCCGTTATAGCCTATTACTCATGCCCTTCGATGGACTAAATATAAAAGGAAAAAAAGGCGCAAAGAATGAAAAATGTTGGCTCAATAAAACTGTCAAGAAAAGTTAACTCTTACTCATTTGAAGGCAATAACAACTGAACTATGGCAGGCGCTTGTGCAAAATTATTGTTGATACTTGTTAGTTTAATCCTTCCCCCTATTGCTGTATGGATCGCAAGAAATAAAGTCTGCAGTGGTACTGTATCACTTAATATTCTTCTTACAATACTTGGATTTGTAAGTATTTTTATTAAAATTGAATTAATTATCAATTTAGTTGCTTTTACTCTTTTTTTAAAGATTCCTGGAATTATACATGCTTGGATTGTCATTTGTTGTTGTGACAATCTTGATTCATAACTCTAGAAGAAAATTAAATATTCATAAATTATTTCTTCTTGTTTTTCTCTTCTTATACAAGAACATGTAAAGAAAAAAAAACTGAAAGATTTTATTCATTAAAGAAAAAAAAGTACAATTCGATTTTGTTTATTAGTGAATTACAATTTTTCTTGCTTTATCAGGCTTCATACGAAATAATGAAAATAGACCGAAACCATTTCTATGCAATAAACTTTATTATATTTCGTACCAATGTTATGCAGCAAAATTTTCTTAACATTTTGCAAGACATACATTTCACAGTTCAATGTCTGCGAGATTCAAATTTTTTTAGTTGCATACTATAAGGAAAAGCATTAGTCGGGAAAAAACACGCACAAAACATATTTAACCAGTGCATTTTGCTCGGTTTAATTATAGCTAGAAAGAATATTTCCGAGCAGCTGCCAGTGAAAATATCTACAGGAGAAAAAAGTGTGACTCTTCATTGTTTTTATAAAAAAAAAACAACAAACGTTACTCTATATTTTATAGTAAAATGTTAATCGTTTTGTTGAATAGAACAAGATTAAGGGATTCAAATTGTTTTCATTTATAGAACTTTAACATTTTATATATCTACTATAAAAATTGATGTAAAAAAAAACGATTGATTGAAGAGTGATAGAGTGAAAGTGATTTTCAAAATGTCACTTGACAAATTGACTATCATTGATTTTTACTACAAGGTCTTCTTATTTTATCTCTAAAACGAAATTGATAGGAGACAATTTTTTTATACCGCATACATGCTGTTAGTGCTATTATAATGACAGTTTGTGAATAAAGTTAATATCATTCTAAACAAAAAAAAAAGAATTTGCCAGTGTTTGTCAGACTTGGTAGACATCGATCTAGGAAATAAATAAGAAATGAAACTCGATAGAATGTTAAATGCTCTATTGAACAGGACTATTTACATCCGTTTCTTCATTCTTTATCATAATCAAAATATTTTCTTTTCTTTACATATGTTTTAAAAAAACTGACGTTTTTCATAGCGTGTGTCTCTCATACTTCAGTGAAGACATTATCTAGAGAACTAAATGTTGTGTACATGTGCAATCATCACAGAGAAATTTATGTTTAAAAAACTGTTCAAATATAAACAAAAATCTCAATTGTACCAAAAAGTTGCAATTACAAACATAGATATATTTATTTATAGTCAATGTAAAACAAACCAAATAATTAAATTAAGAGGAATGAAACTTAAAAACTTTTAATGAATTACTCTTGGATGACTACGTGGTCGATATAGCATAGGTAGAATTGAAATTCCCATTCGATGTTTTGATTTGCCATTGAAGTGATGTTGATCAGATTTTATTTCTTGAAAGTCAGCTAAAATTTTTCTACATGTATCAGTTGAGAAACCCGACATATCTGCAGCTTTTTGTTCTCGTGATTTACTATTATTTTTATCTTTTGAGTGTAATAAAGACTTCTGCTTGGTTAAAAATGGTGGACCTTGATTTTTTTTATTTGTTTGTACACTACGTATGTTTCGGGTCTGCTGATTCCGATAAGGTGAATCTCGTAACATATGATCAGTTGTTCGTGATTTAGAATTATTTCTATGTAACGAATTAATAGTACATGATGAAAATGTACCAACAGTAGTACGCGGACGATTATGAATAGAAGATTTTTTAACAATAGTAGGAAGATCATAATGAACGCCTTGTTTAACTTTCTCTGCTAATTCCAAATTTTCATCATGTTTTTCTTCAGTTTGTTCTTTTATTTCACCATATAATGATAAATTATCTTTGAAAGAACGTCTTACACTTATAAGATCATGTTCATAAATATTTAGTCTACTAAACGATCTGTTTCTTTCTAAATAACTTGTACTCCTTGATCGCTTTGAAAGATGAGCTGAAACTGCAAATCTTGATATTGCTCGTCTAAAACCACTAGTACATGATTCGAAGCGATTGTTGTGCATTAATGTATGCCAATTATGAGTAGCATGTAATGTTAAGTGATCTTCTTTAATAGCTTCAGCAGCAAGAAGTACTTGAGCAACTGGACGTGAAATTTGTAAATAATAATCATTTAATCGAAAACATGCACCAAATGATGATTCAAGATCACTATGCATTTTATTTGACGGTAAATTTGCATGAAATGATCGAACAGCAGTTTCACAACCATGTTCCTGCTGAAAATCAGAACTTATTTTTAAAGCAGCACATTGTACTTTTGGATCGTGCACAAAAGTGAATGCAGCAGCTAATTCTTTTGCCGTTACAGTTTTACCTGGCATTGGCGGTGGACCGGCGCCACTTTTACTTATCACTGATCCCCAAAAGAATTGATCACCAAAAAATGGTACTATAATAGTAGGCTTTCCAGCAAGAAGACCAGCTGCAGTTGTTCCTGCACCACCATGATGACATACAGCTGCCACTAGAATAAGACAACAGTTTTTTTTTTTTAACTTAAACAAAATAAAACAAGATTTACCGTGTTTGAAAAGCCAATCATGTGGGCAATTGCCAATTTTTAGAACATTATCGGGTAGTTTATCAACATCTATATCAAACCCGGAAAGTAAAGCTCGATATCCAGTAGCTTCTAAAGCTTCAAGTACAGCTTGTAAGATTCGTTCAGAATCATGACCAGTAATTGAACCAAAACCAATATAAATTGGTAGATCACCCGATTCAAGAAACTGAACAAGATTATCCGGTGGTTTATAATTTGTTGCAAGATCAAGAAAGAAAAATCCAGATATATCAATATGTGAAGGCCAATCAGCTGGTTTAGGAACAAGTGAAGGTGACCAGCAATACGTATGTGGTACATGTTCATCCAGCATTAAACGAACAGCTTGACGAGTATGTAACGGTGATAAACCAATAGTCTTACGAAAATCATTAATTATACTATGCAAACCAGACCATGTCTAAAACATATGTCAAATAAAAAAGTCATTACCTATTTGTACAACGATTAGATCATTACATACAATATGAATATTTCATCACTCATTCATCATATAGTTTTACTCATATCTCTAATCGATTTAAATGAGATATGTGCTTTTTTGTTATATTTTGAATTAATAATTTCTATATGAAAAATTTAGGCCAAATATATTCTAAGATACTCATTCATTATAAAAGTTTTATTTTAGTTAATCATTTACAGCTATGTAATGCTCTATCAATTTGTTCCTGATTGTCATTATTGATTGTTGGAGTACACATACTGTACGGGATCTGTCATCAATCATAACTTTAAGTAGAATTGTTTTATCGAATGGCCATATAGACCAGAGCTCACGATTAGAGANTAATTTTTTTCTATGCCAATTCATTAAAATGTATGATATATCTATGTTAAAACGCATTAACTTCTGTAATTTCTTTGCATACAGACGTTTAAACATGTTCATTACTCTAATATCTTCGTTAAATGCGTTAAACGGAAAATAACCATTTTCACGCGTTTATTTCTTGAATTTGTCTAGTAAACGAGTTTTATAGCGTTGTTTTCTTCAATTCTCATCGTCAATGCATCAAAACGGCGTTTTTCCATTTATCTGTCTGCATGGGTAATACGTATATTTCCCTATATATGAAACTTTTGATACATGAAACGCTGCCTAATTTTTCATCTCATTCTATTCAGCAAGGATTTAGCATCTACTTCCTTTCTGCTCTGTAAAATATGTGGTTCTTATCGGCCGATATCTACCTAGGATAGAAATTTCGATAGACTAATATTTTTCCAGGCTGGTTAAACTTTTGTCATACATTCTTAGGAACGGAACTTTGTTAATTTTTTTTTATTTTTTTTTATTTTGCGTTTCCATGTAACACTCAGAAGTGCTTACATTATGAATTAATTAAAAGTGATTTTTTGTTTCAATATAAGCTACAATTTCCGTGCAAAAAGTTATACAGCATTCACCTTTGTCTGCGGGTACTAAATATTGAATCAGCAACTAGCTAGAGTTATTGATACCAGACTTGAAATCCGAGACTACTAGTGATTGATGGAAATGTTGAATATATCAGTCAAGTCTTCGTTATTTCAAATTGATTTCTCAACAAATTCTTACTGAAGATGACTGTATCACTTGGCTTCCGAATGAGAGGCTGCGCCAAGGGGGTAAGTGCTGGCACCCAGCACCAAAAAACACTGAAAAGTGCTGGACAGGTGCTGAGGTGCGGAGCAGGTGCTGGGGTGCTGAGCAGGTGCTGAGGTGCTGAAAAGGTGCTGAGGTGCTGAGAAAGTGCTGAACAGGTGCTGAGGTACTAGCGATGCACCAGTTTCAGTAGACTGGGTCCTACCCAGTCCGACTGTGTCCTCATCTGTCTCTTCTTGGGAAGGTACTCAAGTCCTCAATTCTCTATATTTGAGATAGGTCTTGGGTCCTCATGGGCCACTATTTGGAGGTGTCCTTGGGCCCTCAAGTCCTATTATTTAGAGGTATCCTTAGTGTTCATATGCTACTATTTGGAGGTAGTCTTGAGTCCTCATGGGCTACTATTTAGAGGTACCCTTAGGTCCTCATGTCCTATTTGTTACGACCTGCCATTCAGTTACGCCATAGAGTCGCCCCATCTACAGTATCTCTTATTATCTTTCTACATCTCACCTGTTGTTTGATTCGTACGCTCTTAATGTTCATGATCTATCTTCTCTCTTTATCTCTCTCTCCTCTGCTCGAGAGATATCCAGGTGTTCGTACTATCTTTATGTTCATGATCTATCTTTTCTCCCCTTTGTTATTTGATTTGTACTATCTTTATGTTCGTGATCTATCTTCTCTCTATGTTCTCTCTATTTCTATATATAGCTAGTTAGTTATGTAGTAGGAGACTTTTTGGGTTAACCTATTGGATATATACAGCGGAAGGAAAGCAAGAACCTTCACACTATTATTTAGAGACATCCTTGGTCCATCATGTAATATTATTTGGAAGCACTCTTACGTCCTGATGTTTTGTCAACCCTTCTGCCACCTGTCGTTTCACAATAAAAACTCAATGGGGGCGGGGCGGAGGGGCGTGGTTTTTATTCTCTTAGGGTAGTTATAAGTTTGCGCAGGCGCTCCTTTTTTCCAATGGTCGTTTTTCATGCTGCCATTAATATTTAATTAGCACACAAGCATAAAGGATCCTAGAAACCTACGCACAGTTCCAACACGGAAAGGGATATATTTTACATACTGCCAGAGAAATATGCAATGATTCGTTTACTATAAAGCAAGCATCTCCCATTTTGGAAAGATAGATGGGTCAGACTCCTGAATATTATAATAGTTTATGTCATAGGATTCTATACTAGCATTGCTATTCAAGTATGATGACTTGTGCAGAATTGGTGTCAATTATACTTCAGTTTCTTCAGGGGTCGCTATGGCTGAATGACTAAAATGTTTGACACATATCCACAAGATACCGTGTTCGAACCTAGGCTCCATCAGTCATAGAATGACCTTGGACAAGTCACTAACGGCTGTTTTGTCTCCGACCATCCATCCGATAACAAATTGACTGCGTAGTTGACATACAATAAATAGTCCTTGTGACTAGTATGTGGTTAGTCAGTATGTATGGGGAGCTTAAGAAATTAAGCGAGAAGAACTCTGAGTCAAGCTGGCCTTCTGTCCAGAGCTACATTTAGTAATAGATGTTAAAAAAATATCGGGCTTCTCGAAACTGTCCTCGAACAGCACCCTATAACGCAAGGTAGCCGAAAGACGGGGTATTCTTCTTCCTCTTCTTCTTTTTCTTCAGTTTCTTCAGAAACTTAATTTTTTGGTGAAAGGTTTATGCATATTGCCGCAAAAGTTAGTATAAATTTGCATCTTTTGGTTTCTGAGCTGTACGTAATTTCCACACAACACAAGACCTAAGAGAACGGTGTTGTTCCATACGTGAAACGTTTTCAATACTTCTAAGACAACTATGCTATATTAATACGAATTGTTATATATTTTCCAACATTTGAAAGGCATTAATTTTTGTGATTTTTCTGTTGATAGAAAATATATACAAAGCAAACCGATTGAGACATAAAAGTGATCTATAATTAAATACTGGGAAGCAATGACTTCACTTATCAATTTCCAAAAGTATCTGTTCTGTGCTCATTTGGGATAGAAGGGCTTCTAGTGTGTTTCGAACGAGATAATATTGGGATTGGGTTTCTGTTCCGTATGGGCTTCTATTACACGGTGGACTTATATTTATTCTGTGGAGGGATTTTAAAAGATGTAAGAACCGCAGCATACAGTCATACAACAGTATATGAGGACGCAGCAGTACCTCTAAATAATAGGACATGAGAACCAAAGGATGCCTCTAAATAGTAGCATATGAGGACCCATGGATACCTCCAAATAATAGTCCGTAAGAGCCAGAGGGTACCTGTAAATAATAGCCCATGAGGATCAAAGGGTACCTCAAAACAATAGCATATGAGGGCTTAAGGGTACCTCTAAATAATAGCATATGAGGACCCAAGACTACCTCCAAATAATAGCCCATGAGGACCACAGGGTACCTCCAAATAAAAGCACATGAGGACCAAAGAGTACCTCTAAATAATAGCCCATGAGGACCCAGTCCTCCAGTTCTGAACTGAAACTCGTGCATCCCTCTGAGGTGCTCATACATCTGGTTCAAAGGTTACAGGTCAGCACCTCAACGTTTGACCTTTAACCTTTGAACTATTGTACTCTCTAAAGAAAAAGAGTGTCATACTGAACCTTTTCCGGCACCATTTTCTGAACCTTTTTTTTGGTTCTAGCCATGTTCTAGAACTGTTAAAAGGTTTAGCCGAAAAGTCTGGAACCTTTTAGAGTTCTATACTTTCTGGCTAGAACTGAAAAAAACGGTTCAGAAAATGGTACCGAGATCTAGAACCTTAAAAGGTTCAGCGTCTTTGCTAAAACCTTTAAAAGGTTCAAGATCTGTGCTAATACCTTAAAAAGGTTCATTATGCCACCTCTTTTTTTAGAGAGTATGAGCATCTCAGCCCCTTCAGTACCAAAGGTGCTGAGAAGGTGCTGAAAAGGTGCCGAGGTGTTGAGCAGGTGCTGAGGTGCTGAGCAGGTGCTGAGATGCCAGGGTGCTGGGTGCCAGCACTTTCCCCCTTGTATTATACCTGGTTAGATTAGAGAAAGTCGATATGTCTGTCTACAACAGAAAAGAATTGTAAACACTCTATACCAAAATATAGTCAAGAGGATGTTGATGAAAAATATTTCATCTCTTTCTGTATGCGGATACCAGTATATTTTATTTAATGTTTAACTTCATGCATGCAAAAGATTTATTAAATATATTTAACAAAAAGAAATGATATTGACCATTTTAATTTGTAACAATTGAGAATAATAAAAAATTAATTTCCTCTAAGTATTTGAATTTCAAAAAGTAATGTTTTTCAGTTAATAGATTACATTATCAAATACAAATGTTTTTAGATTAAGAAACTTCCTCGTCTGATAACTTTGAAGACTTTTCTCTAGTATTGTTTAATATGTTAGAAAATTCTCTAATAAATTTAAAATATTAACAAAAAATTCATTATGATTTGTAACCGAAATGGATAGAATAATTTTCTACTATTTATTAATTATTGTAGACGTGAAAAATGCAAAATAGCATTTTTATGTGTTATGTTCTATATTTTAGTGCTCATTGTATTATTTCTTCTAGACTTACCTGACAGAAAGAAATCAGGCTTCATTAAATATTAATAACTGTTTGCAAAGAAGAATATTTAAAAATCTTCAGAACTCGATATAATGCAATATTTCGCTCTTCAATTATAGAGTTTTACTGTCATTCTGAAAAAAGAGATGTAAGATAAATAACTTCATAAAAATTCTATCGAATAATAATATCTCATCATTTATATTTGCAATAATGATGAATAAAATTGATACAATTACATTTTAATCCTCTTTCATTTTAGCCAACCCATTCATCATTATTCTTTTATAAGGTAAGTTGATTTTTAATTGTCTTTAAGATAATATCTTTTCTATAATCATGTATCATGGCAGAGAGATGCTTCTTTTTGTTGTTCATATTTCTTATATTGTAAAAGATTGAATGAAAATGAATATCTATAAATCGAGTTAAGAAACTTTTCTTACGTGTTACTATGAAAAAAAAAAAAGTTTCTTGTTGATACGATAAATTATCTCACAGTTGTAAAAGCGACGACTACTTTTCAGTAAAATATTTTTTAACGCGTTCACCTAATTCATTCTTGTAAATTATTGATTATAGATATTTAAAATTTCTATTTGATCGTTTGTAATATGAAAAGTGCATTTTGTTTCTTGATAGTTTTGCTATTGTGTGACTGCCTCATGTATAGTGACATCTTTTTGCTGAGATTATCTTAACATGCAAAAATGTAAATATATCTTAAGAAGTGCTCATTTTATTTTTATTTAAGACATTCAAGAAGATAGAAACTATTTATAATCGTACGAAAAAAAATCATCAATAATAATATGAGAATATATAGGATTAAGAAAGTATTAATAGAAATAGTAAGGCAGAAATGCGTCTTTTTATATTTTTTGTATCCTATTATCTGTCCAGAGACCAAATTATTGTCATAAAAATAGTTTAATTAAACAATTTAAGCTGAGAATATTAGCTTGATACAGATCAACATTTTATGCTATACTTAGATGATCGGAGGAGTATACAATCTATGATAATCAAAATGACTTTTATCCACCAGAAAAATGAGACATTTTTTTATTATGTTACAGAGCTCTTACAATTTCCCTAAAGACTTATTCGATAAATGATCCTCTTCAGTCAAGTATTATTATTCTATATTAATTGTTCATGATTTATGATTTTCTTCATCATTTATTTAAAGGCTTTCTAAACTCATGCGTATTTACATTTGAATTATTCATACGGAAAACTATTTCATAAAATCTCGTATCATTGTCTTCTCCAAAAAATATATTATTTTATATTATTTTCATTATGTTTATTTAATCCAATGAAATATAATAGAAATAGTTTTTATTATGCTTTAAAAGAACATTTTATATTTTTTTTATCAGCATTCTGTGTAAATTCAACAAATAGAATAATTAAGTTATTATACCATCTCTTTTATTTTTATCCTTCTATGTCTTGATTGATTTATTCGAGAATAAATTGAATAAAAATTGTCAAAAATTATGTTCTTCTTTATGAACATTTAAAAGTCTTTGCCCCGTCCGAATATAATTAACTTTATTCATAAATTATTCATACATAATAAGCAAAAAAAAGAGAAGGAATCAATAATTTCCCGGATAACATGTCATAGTCTATTATTCATTATTAACATTAATAAAGTCGATAGAAATAAAAAATAATATCTGTTGAAAAGAATTACTTCATGATTTTTCTTTTGTTTAAATGCAAGTTTAATTAAATCTTTCATCATCATATATTTCACTTGTATTTTGGTTAATCATATTAAGTCGTATTGTTATTTCTTCATCTATTGGCAAAATTTTCTCATTGATATCATTGACTAATATTTGTATGTATTCTGTGTTATTACGATTATTTTGCAAATGAATTATCAGTTGACCATGTTCATTTGTATAAAATTCTTGATAAGGCTTTTCTGCTGTTTCAATTATAACAGATATATTTGCTATAGGATTCCAACGATAATCAACAATTGTTATTAAGAATTTTCTTTTATTATTCGTTACAATTTGATATAAGATACTGATTAATAAAAATAAAACTATAGCTGCAAGAAAAATTACTATTATTCGTCGAATCCTTATAGTCATCGTAATAGGAAAGTAATGAGTTATATTTTTTTTTGCAATATTATACTAAAGTGTCGCTTATTTCTTTTTCTTTTTGCACAATTAATGAGAAATTTTTCATAAGAAACAACGAATGTATGATGCATTCATGTCTGTTAACACTCGAACTTCGCTTACAACATAACAGATGAAAACGAACATGTGCACATAACGTCACATGGAAGTAGATTTCATTTTTTTATTGGCTTAGAATTATACGCTTTCATGGAGTGTGAAGAACCAGCTATGCATATTTACTTTTTGCTTCGATTAGCTTACTCCTTCGTTGCAAAAAGCTCCAAATACTTACACAAAAATAAATATAATCAAACTCATTTTTTTCTCAAAACAATTCTTAAGTTTTTATAATATTTTTTTCTAAACTCTTTCAAAATTGTTTTCTTTCTAAATGCAGCATCAAAAATTGACTAGAAAAATATTATTTTCTTCAATCTAAAATAAATAACATAATAAACCACTATAAATATTTAGTGGTTGTCAAAATTGTTCAACTAGTAGCTAGTTTTGTTTTGTGTATATATTAAAAACTTAATAAGCCAAAATGGTCTAGTTTTTTTTTTCTGATTACAGTTCATAGCCTCTAATATACTGGTATAAAATTTCAAGTCAATCCATTGATCTATTTATAGGTTTTTATTGACGATATAGTGGCAGTATGTCATTATTTATCCTTCCAAAAATTATCGAGCCATTTTTTGTTCCAAATTGGTGCGCGTCTATTTTATGCTGAAATTTCCTTTTATTATATATAATTCAATAGAACCATATATCGTAGAGTCTTGACAAACTATATGGGGAACAATTTTGTGTGAAGAACTCTTTCGCTAGAATCCTGACATATGCTATAATCCATGATAGAACAAATTATTCTTTAGCTGATGAGTACTTGATATCGTTGCTTTCCTTTGAGTAAGAGTTTAGCAACAATGACTATTTTATCTATACCAGAAATTTTCATGAACAATGTAACACGAGACTTGTTTTTTTTTTATTTAGTGTGTTTAGCGAATTTATTATTCAATATAGCATTAAGGGGAGCACTATACATTGCAAGAGAAATTCTATTTTAATTGCCTGTTAATATTTGAAAATTGCGTTTGTCATCTATTATGTGTAGACTAGTTACAGGTAGACCTTGTGACACGATCTTATTCACACATTGAAGATATTTATAAAGTTGTTTTAAAACTGAATATTACTAAGAAATCTTTATTCCTACAAAACTGTTATATTTAAAATCAAAACTAGTTGTATGACTTAAGTTATATACTTTTGTTATATTATTAGCAAGAGTAAAAAGTTCACTGTAGTTCCTGCAATAGACTGGATACATATCTCATCAAACAAAGATATATTAAATGAAACTTAACATAGAGTATTGTTCTAAATTTCATCCTCTATCTACATAGACGTAATATGTAACAACTCACTATAAATTTCATGAAATGTCCAGTGAGATTGTTATTGAAATTACAGAAAGCTATTAATTATGGTATTTATAACGGCACAAATGTTTATAACTTAAGTTATATCATCGTTTGTGATTTTAGATATCAAAGTTTTGTACGAATAAAGATCCCTTAGTAATTCATGCTTTTAAAAACAATTTTTATGCCTTCTTCAATATTGTGAATCAGACTGTACAATAAGATTTATCTATATTTGATCTATCCATTGGAGATAACTAACACAATTTTACAGCATTAGCTATCAATTAAAATAGAGTATACCATATAATTTCTAGTGCTCTTCGTAATGCGATGTTGAACAATAAATTTGTTAAACGCATTAATTATAAAAAAAGTTTTTATAACCTTGTTGCTGAAAATTTCGAGTAAATGATTAAAAATACGTTGTTATTAAATCCTTACTCATAAGAAAAGTCAAAAATAGTACTACTTATGTAGAGAAAAATATCTTCTATTGAATCATGCATAATGAAGACAATTTCCACTTAGAGCAGTGGGAGGCGCACTAACTTGCAAAAAAGTGATTGGATAATTTTAGAAGGATCAAAAGTGACATGCTGCGATTATACTGTCAATAAAACCTATTAATAAACCAATGGATCGACGTGGAGTTTTTTAGCAGTACACTTGAGACTATGAACTGTAATTTGATAAAAACTAGACCATTCTGACTAATGTAGTTTTTGTGATATATAAAAGATAAAATAAAATTAGCTATGGTAGAACAATTTTGACAGACTTTGTATGTAGATTTAAGACATTTTTGTAAACCGATATAGTTTTTTTTATGGTAGAAGATTAGATCAAATGTCTTTCCTCATTTCAACCGGATGATTTTGAGTCATAAAAGTATAGATTTATGACTTTTTTTAGATTTTGTTTTATTATTGCGGAAATCTAACATTTCCTCGTTTCCATAGTAATAAAATTCAAAATAGTCTTGTGTAAGCCACATACATTTCAGCAAGCTGTGTTTCAAATAAAAACTCGATGACGGGCAATATTTCAGAAGAAAAATGCTGCGAAGAATTATACGTACTTTTTTTCGTGGAAAAGTGATCTTGTTAAAATATATATGTTGCTCGGGGTACGTTTTCATGCTAATTTGGAATATGCTGCTTATTTTGCTTTTCAACTGAGTTTTCATGATAGAAACTGCAATAAATAAAACAAATTTTTATCCTTGTTCTACAAAAACAAGGAAATGTTCGATTTTCGCAACAATAGTACAAAACTCTGACAAAACTAAATTCATCCTTTTTTTAGCTCGAAGCGAACTGATTCAAATGAGATAAGACATTTGATCTTATCTTCTGCCACAACAACTTTGATAGATTTACAAAAATGTCCATAAACCTATGTTATAAGCCTACATATATTGACAACAGCTTTTTTTTTATGCTGAATCAGAAAAAAAGATTATAGAAACTTAAGAGATATTTTAAGGAAAAAGTGATTTTGGTCATATCTGTGGTCTTATAAGCATTTGGAGCTTTCTGCAACAAAGAGATAACACTTAATTGAAGTAGAAAGAGCATATGTTCGTAACTAGCTCTTCAAATTCGATAAAGTCATATATATATAAATGAATGGAAAAATAAAATCCATTCCTATTTTGTGTGATGTGCACGGTACATAGAGTGATATCTAAAATTGCTTAATCAGTTGAAATTCAGTTTAAAAAAAATGTATATCGAAAACCAATGCATGCATTTTACTCTACAGAAAAAGACATTTGACATTTTTCTTCAGTCATGTTGTGTATGTGTTAAGATATATCAAGAATCATATATTATTCGACTAGATATTTGGGTTGATGGCCGACATATTTTCATAAATTTTATTTTGAATAAGTGAGTACTATAATATAGTCGTACTAGAATTCTAATCATAAGTTCGAATAATTGATACATTTAATTTGATATTTCGATATGAAAATATAATTAAGAGTAAAATAATATAATAACTTTCAGCAATATACATATATTCACATATGCTTAGCATCAATTTGATTTGTATTTGATATGTTAGCCTTTTAATCTTTCTTTTTTTCTTTAGGAATAAGTCAAAAAAAAATAAGGAATTACTATTCAAGTATTTATGCACGAATGCTTGCTGATTTAAGTATGTCATCAAAAGTGTTGACAATCTCTTGTCTTACATTTATTCATTTAACCATAAATAATTATATGTCCAACATATAATTGTGAACAATTGTTCAGTTAGTTTCTTGGCATCATCAACATTTCTTATATTCTTTTTTTTTTGTTAAGTCGACCTACGTATGCTCTTCACACCAATCATTTGCGACATACACGCATATAGACAGTGACTAGAACGTCAGCTTTTTCCCCGGAAACGCCAATTCCTTTTTCTCAGTCATTTTCATCAAGATTTGAAAAGGCGAAAGTGCGCGCATATGTATGTGTAAATGCATATACTCTCGTTGGAAACAAAGAGAAAGCAAATGAGTGCATGTTTAAGCATCCGAACAAAAAAATCGATCCTTTTTAAGCTACGCGCTTTCTTATCGAGAAGAGCTTTTTAAAAGCATTTTCTTGCTAAATATTTTTCGATTAATAAACAATAGCAACTACTCTGAATATTATTAGATTTTTAAAAAAATATTTATGAGATTTTTTTTAGACGATTAAATTAGTATATCAATTTTTTGAATTGATTTTTCAACTTGACATTTGCCTTTTGTGAATAAATAAATGTTTTCTAGGAGGGTTCCTCTTGGTATGTCTTTTTTGTTTTGTCATATTCCATAGTAAGTTGATCTAATGAAGAAAACGGATGCAAAGCTTTATCATTAGATTCCGTAAGATGTCATATTCAGGTTCTTCTTTTTACGGTATTTCTAAAAAGTCGACCAGGCATGAACTCAATATTATTTTTCTTCTTTATACAATAATACTCAAATGCATCGAAGATGACAAGAACGAAGATTAAAAATGTTTTTGATGTTGGTGTCTTTGTTTTTTTCCGGTGCTGTATGAATATTTTCTCTCTCTCCCTCTCTCTCTCTCTCTCTCTCTTCTTTTCTTCTCTATATATCGCACTTTCTTTCTTCATGTTAGTTCATAACTTACATTAGTATTTAATATATAGATATCTGTGTAAACTATCAATGACACACGTTATAGTTACAAACGATTGGATTTGTGTTATTTTATTTATACTTGGTTTTATTGGTAACCTACTTGGCCTTGTAGTTTTTTCATCACGTCGTTTTCGTTGTTGTTCAACATACGCTATTTTAGCATTGGCATCATTTTCAATTAATTTAATATGCGTTATACGTTATTCATTATTACTTCATTCAACAACACGACGATGGTTATCTGACAATATTGTTGGTATACATTGGTTAACATGTAAAATCTTTCGTTTATCATCATCATTTCGTGTACTTGCTGCATGGGTAACTGTTTTTTGGGTTATAGAAAGATTTGTATATGTTACATCACGTTTACATTTATCAAATAATCGAGATGAAAAATTTCATTTTTTGAAAAAATATAAATATGTGTGCATGATTATAATTGCATTAATCATGGTTATTTTCGTATCGGGTCCAACGGTGATTTTTTTTGCACCAAATTTTGCCAAGTAAAAAGCCTTTTTTTTTGTTTTTGTATGATTTATTTGCTAAATTTTCATTGTATTATAGTCTTAATACAACACAAACATCAATACATTGCACATATGATAATCAACATGTATCATCTATGTGGCAACATTATTTTGATGATTTATCATTTGGTTTTAATTATCATACAATACGATGTTTATTTTCAGAATTGATACCATCATTGTTAGTTGCTTTATTTAATATTGGTATAATAGCATGTATCTTACGTAC
Organism: Rotaria sp. Silwood2; assembly: GCA_905329745.1. Classification (NCBI taxonomy): domain Eukaryota; kingdom Metazoa; phylum Rotifera; class Eurotatoria; order Philodinida; family Philodinidae; genus Rotaria; species Rotaria sp. Silwood2. The sequence goes on along the minus strand of CAJNSZ010000003.1, from coordinate 2,755,282 downwards.
AACAGCTCTTGTGCGAAGACGACAACAATATAATCATAATAATCATCTATCAATGCCAATAATAACTGGTTCAACAACAAAAATGCCAGCATCATCACCATTATATTTATATGATAGAAGTCAACAATTACAACGACAAGGTTCGTCAACACAAACATCATTAAAAGGCTCAACAAATTCAAATACAAGTGTACCATTTGGAAAAATGTCTTGGATGAATATTGTTTTATTACTACATTCATTATTATTTTTTCTGTCATCAAGTATAACATCATTGGTTTTTTTTTCAACATCAAATCTTATATTAGCACATTGGGTTAGTGTTATTATATTAGCAAATTGTTCATTAAATTTTTATGTTTATTGTCTAAGTGGAAGACAATTTCGTAAAGAATTAAAACGTATTGCTAAACGTTATGTAAGACATATTCATAAAGCAATTATACGAAATCATTATTCGCATGATCGTCGTCGATCACCAATACAAAATGGACAAAATAATACTAATCAACCAAATTATCAAGTCAAACAACGAAATCATATTGGTACACAATGTATGAGATCTTATCCTATAAAACAAGTCATGAAACAGAAAGAATAATCATTTATTATATTGCATATATTTTAAATAAATCATGCACAATATTTCATGACACCGACTCTTAAAATCATATTTTCTTGTTTCCTTTGATGTCACTAACACTAATTAGCCATTTAGATTTAATATCAAGTTTAAAAATTTAACGAAAGATGCAATCTATATTAAAACAAAGGTTTATTCTTTATTTATGTATGTTTCTTTATTAATTAATGTATTCATCGTTGTCAAAATAAGATTTGTGTGATGTAATTTCCGTAAGAAACATAACTAATCGATAGTTTGTATGACAAATATTTCTCTGGAGAATAATAATATAATTTAGAATGTTGAGAAAAATAAACCGAAGACTATCCTTAATCCTTTGGTGACAGGTGTGGTATTTATATCACTTCAAGTATTTTGCAAAATTCATGGATGGTATATATACCAAATCAATCAAAAGTAAATGGAAATAGTCTGCATAATTGATTATGTATAATCAATTGTTTTAAAGCTTATCATACCCTAAAACATTTTTGATAATGATTTTTGATTGAATAAGCATTTATTATCATTTATATAAAAAATTTTATTTTTTCAAAAAAACTCGACACCAAAGGGTTAACAACAAAAAACTAGTCTAATAGATAAATATACATATTCATACAAAAATAGATAATCGAGTATAAATAAACAACTGTAACTCAATCTATTTTGATAGAATTTATAACTGTAACCTTCGCTATTATATTTAACTTTGGATAGTTAATAGAAAACAAAACCAAAAGAAATTTTTTATATTAATTATGACTGTAAATTCTTTGATGATGAATAGTTTCCAGATAGTCTGAAGTCGAAAAAACTCATATAAATAAATCGAATCATCTTAGCTATGATCATAATAACAACAATAAAGAAAAAGACAAACTACTTCCGAATGTATTGATAACATTGATTAGAAATAAGTCTTATTTTCTTGTCAATGACAAACAAAATAGAAAAAGACATGCATGCATACAAGATTAGAGTTAACATTAACTAAACATGCATTTATTTTGTCATTATTTTCCATGTTAATAATTGTGTAAAACATTTCTTTACTATGAATGACTATCTTTATTGTTTCATGGACATGATTCTGATGCTTATCTATGAATGTATAATTTTCGATAGTTTGGATTGAATTATTGTAATTCATTTTTGTTTATTTTCTATTTTTTTTTATTTTTTATTTTTTCGTATCATCAATTCTCTTATGATTCCTTTTTTATTGTTGTCTTATAGAAATATACCAAAATAAATTATAATAACTTCTTATAAATAATAGAAAATAACTAGTGAAAGAAATATATTTTTCAAGTTTACTACTGATAAAATATATAATAATAATCAATGATTACAAGTCAAGCGTGATTTTATTGTATGAATTACACTTGACTAACCCATAGGTCTTTGCCTATCTTAAATAGACTCAACGACATGCATGTTTTTTATCTCAGATAAAACGTGCCAGGATGTGTGAGATTAATGAATTCAATATCATGTATATAGATCAAGAGAACTAAATATAAACGAATAGAGAATATGTTTACCATTATGGTAAAAAGGAGAAAAACACAAAATATAATATAAGTCAAGCGAGAACTTTGTAATCAGTAAAACAAAGTAATAATTTATCTTTATGCTTCCGAAAAGTCAAGGTTTTGCGTTTTTTGTTTTTTACTTAAACAACTATAAATAGAAATAGATGAATAAAATAAAATATAGTATTGACGTCGATATAACTAAACTAACACATAATTGTAGATGCTCTAATGAACTTTCATTTCAACTGTGATTTTTTTAATGTAAAACTTCATAATAATTTGTTCAAGAAATAAATTATTTTTCAACTTAAGTAAAACTTGATAATTTCATTAAGTCTTCATTCGTTAGTGTTATATTTATCTATTAAAGAAGTCAAAAAGGTGAGAATACATAGAAAATTATTCTAAATATCTTTGTAAACTATCTACGCGTTTCGAATATATTTTCTAACTCTAATATTTTTACAATAAGATAATATGACAAATATGAATAGTGGAATTAGCAGTATGTCAGGATATATTTTTTTTGAAAGGTTTCCAAGTATTAATCGTGACATATACTCTTTGGCATCATTGTGATCAAGCTGATTCATGTCATAAAAGATTGAAATATTCACTTTAGAGATTTTTTTAAAACTATTTTGAATTCATATGGGAAATTTATCTAAATATTCATTGAATACTTTGAGGACTTAAATAGTCTTGTTTTATCATAGATACGACTACCAAATGAGAAACTGGTAATATTGTAATATACCCTTAATTATTGTAGCTATGTTATTATCGATTTTGACATTATTATTCACCATAAATCCTTTTCCCGAACAATAACGCTTTATTATACCTTGCATAGATTGCTATTATTTGTGATTGTATTCATGCTAATTATGTCAAAAAAAGTGAGATCAAAAACACGTATAATTTTCATCAGACTAGATTGTATCGGAAACATAGTTTTTTCTTATTTTTTTAAACCTTCTGAGATTATATCTTGTTTTTATGCGCTACTATTGTAAATTTGTTGAGTTATTCGTCTTTTGCTTTTTGGTGTAATTGCTACGAGTCTCTAATGTTTTTGCTATCAGAAATGAAAAACTAAATCTCTGCAGATTATGTCTAAATTTTGACAAATCTCTGAAGATAGAATTCTAAGCTATTATCTCATTGTTTATTCAAAAATAAACAAATAGAAAATTTGGAGAATTTTTATTAAGATGTTGATGCTTTGTTGATTTTTGGCTACAATATTTAAAATAAAGCAGTGCCATCTAGTGAACATATTAATATAACGTATCCTAATCTCAGATGGAAGAAGTATACAATATTTATGCTTATTCATCTAAACAATCTATTTATCCTAACGAAAAACTTTGTCAATTGTACTGGTTATATATATTACACAGATCTAGGCATGTGTCGTGTTGACGTAAATATGGAAATATTGAGTGTCAGCCACTGACGTAGAGTCCATGGAGACACTGATTATAGTGGCATCGGTATTCACTGAAGAACTAATTACAATGACATACACGTTTGCTGCAAACACTAAAGAGGGAACCACCCGAGGTGACACCCTCCGTTTTGACTCATTTATATTTCATTCGATAGAGTATATTGAAATAGTCAAAGGACAAAGAGGATTTTCCCCCATGGCTCTTCCTTCAACAGTTATGATAATTTTATTGAATTTTCGACCCACTCCCGGATATTTACGAAAAAAGTCAAAATAGGGAATTTCGACTTGATATTTCGCCCATAGATAGACCTAATGATTCTTAGAATATTCTGAAAGTTTCCGCTAAAAATAATGTTCCTTTCTTGAGATATTGAATTTTCAAAAAATAGTCGCCTGCCACAGATTGGTCACAAAAACCGAGTTCGCTTGAAAATTCAATATTTCAAGAAAGGAACATTCTTTTTAGCGAAAACTTTCAGGATATTCTAAGAACCATTAGGCCTATCTATGGGCAAAATATCAAGTCGAAATTCCCTATTTTGATTTTTTTCGTAAATATCCGGGAGTGGGTCGAAAATTCAATAAAACGACCATAACTTTTGAAGGAAGAGCTATGGAGGAAAATCATCTCAATCCTTTGACTACCTCAATATGCTCTATCGAATGAAATATAAATAAGTCAAAACAGAAGGTATCATCTCGGGTGGTTCCCTCGTAAGCATAAACTCTATCAGAATATGCCCTTTTTTCGTAGTAATGTGTTCCAGTGTCTTCAGTGAAAACTGGTCCCAGTGTCGACTAATTCTATTGAGTCAGTAACACCGGTAATCAGCAAACTGAAAATGTATATTTCTACACGGATCGTTATTTTCTATTGTTTCACAGAAAAAAAAAGAAGTGAACTGAAAAGAAAGACAAATAAATCTAAAGCAAGAAAATTGACTTGAATTAAAAATGAGAAAAAAGACATTGACAAGAGTCAATAATTTGAAGAAAGATAAATTTTGATGTTTGTTGTTTCATCTAAACCAATATTCTCATCTCATGGCACTTTATCAAGACACAACATAAATTATTAATATTTTAAATTCACAATTTCTGAATTCTTTTTTTTTGTTTTAATGGAAAATAGTAAACGAAAAGATATATTCGTAGTGAATGGTTTAAAAAACTTTTATTATTTTTTTGTAATTCACTTGAATATCTTTGGTTCATATTTATCAAATATTTAAAGTATTTTTCCTAACTTTCTTTTCCATGGTGTATATTCAATAAATAAATGGGTCTGTTTGCACTCAAACAAAAGATTATCATCACATCATTATTCTTTCATTTCAACTATTATACAATTACCATATGGATGATCTCCAAAGCAAACGAATAACCTTTCTATCATAATAGATAAATAAATAATACTTTTCCATATGGAACATTCATGAATATGTATGCCATGCGAAGTCTTCGTTCTTATCGTTTTCTTGTGATATTATGTTTTACTGTCGGAATTAGTATCCTTATTTATCGTCTACGTTCAATAAGCAGAATAAAAACTGTAGAATCATTAAATATTTTATCAAATAAAATCGATGAACGTCTACATTTACTTTATCGACATTTTGGTCACGTTAACATATCAATGTTACTCGATAGACCATCTTCAAATAAATCACCATCGATAACTTATTTATGTCGAGAATGGTGTGGTGGATGTAAGTATATGAAAACCATAGATTCTATTGCAATCGAGATAGATAATATTTTTTAGTTTTAAGGGGGCGATCGACTTCGTGGTATTACATCGACATTTATCTTAGCCATACTTAGTAGACGACGATTTTATATAGATATGCCTTATCCATGTGAATTAACAAAATTTCTAAAACCAAATCTATATGATTGGCGACCGATTGAACCTGAGTAAAATCATTAATTACATTTAAAAATATAAGAAATTATGTTTGTTTTTCTAATAGATCACATCGTAAGCACTTATATGTAGAAACTACACGAAATAATCAATTAGCACGAATACTTTATGAAAAAATTTCTTCGACAAATTTTATAAACGATTGGTCTCAATATGAGGATATTTATATAACAACAAACAGTGATTATATAACACCCGTATTAGCTAATGAACATCTACAAAATTTAGTTAGTTTATTAAATTTTTCATCTTACGAATCTTCACAAGCTCGTTTATTTCCACTTATTTATGAACTTCTTTTTCTACCAACAAATCAAGTTATGAATTTAGTTGATCAATTATTAATTAAATTAAATGATGAAAAAAATTTAAAAAAACAACTTATTTGTTTACATATACGTATTGGAAGAAATCCAACAATGGCTACTGATAAAAAACTTATTTATCGTGATACAATGGTTGAAGATATTCTTCAATTTGTCGATAAAAATTTAACAATAAAGAGAAATTCAATGATTTTTATAACAAGTGATTCCATGGATATAAATCAATATATTCTTGATAAATATAATACAAGTCAATCAATGACTATTCCGGGTCCAATAATTCATATAGATCGTTTATCTCCATCGTATTCATCAAATGAACAATGTCAAGGTTTTCTTAAAGTTATTTCAGATTTTTATGTTCTTGGAGAATGTGATACATTAATTATGGCTCGAAGTGGTTTTAGTGAATGGGCAAGTCGACGACGTTATTTAATAAATCAATTTAATCAACTCTATTTATATTGTCGAGGTATTCATCAAGTAACTGGACATCAATGGAAACGACCATATATGATATGTTAAAATACATATAACTTTTCTTTTTTTTTTTTTTTAATTTTTATTTAACAACCTTGAATAAAATACAAAATATTCGAGATCTTAATATATAACAAAAAAAAGGTTTTTGAGATTGCACTTTATGCAACAATAACATAAGTTGCTGCTGTAGCTACACCACAATTGTTATTCTTACGAGACATAAGTACATAACCATCATTACCCCAATATGTTGACCAAGAATTTTTTACAAGCCAATAATCTTCACCATTTAATGTACCATAACCAACTGCTAATACTGCATGATCTAAATCTTCAGGTGTATTACCTAATAATAAATAAATTATTCAAATATTCAAAAAAAAACAAACAAATAACTTATACCACATTCAGGTTCATAATAGACTAAAAATTGAACGAAAAAAAGAACAAATATAATAATAGATTGTAAAAAAATGAATTCTTACCTCCACTAGCATAAAATACAAAACTTTTATGAGCAGCATCAATACCTATAGAATGCAATTAAATCTTTAAATAACTATAAAATAGGTGATTAAAAAATTTCTAGACAAGATTCATGTTCACTTCTGGTTTGTTTGAAAGTATTTTTGACGAGTCAAAAAGGACAGAAGTTGACTATGGACTGAGAAATATTGTGTGTATTTTTTTTTCAATAGTAATGAGAAACTTTTTGAAAGATTTGAAAAAGTATTTTTTCTAGTGAGCTAATGCATTTTTCTCGAAGGTTCATGTCGAACATGTTAAAAATGGTCGAAGTTGATGGTTTTGTAAAGCGATCGCTTCTCTACAAAATGAGATATTCAACTATGTCACAGTGCTTACCTGAGTGAGGCTACAAGCGTTTTTCTAAAGAGATTCTTTCAACGTACAACAATTGTCGACTTTTCAAAATTTTTCGTTCAAACTAAGTTTTTAGGCTTTTCAAAGACTATTTTCACTACTCCGAAACAAAATTTCTTTGTCCCTATTCGAAAAGAGCACAAACTCAAAGCTTTTAACTCGTCGGAAATATTTTCTAGCAAATCAAAATTGAACAAATATCTTATCTAAATAGCTTTCTAATAATTCGTTATTATGATATTCTTACCAACAGAAATTGGACCTTTTTTGGCAATAGCAATCTTTAATGCTTCTGTATCATTTTCAGTTACATTAACATAACCAAGAATTTTAGCACCTTTTGTTACCATGTCATGATGACAAAAACTATCTTCTTGTAAATATGGACCATAAGTATCTTCAAGAGCTATTCCATCATGTTTCATAATATATTGATATGAACGATAATCTTCACCACCGTCACAACCATTATTACCAAAACCCCATGAACAATCAATTAAATCTATTAATTAAAAAATAAATTATTTTATTTATCTTTAAATATATTTAAAACAACCTTGCTCAGATAAACGAATGGATGATCCATGCTAACAAAAAAAAATATATATATCAAATTAAAATTAATATTTCTAATTTTACTTTAACAAAATAAGCACCTTCAATAACACCTGTTGTGCCAAATGACCAACATGAACCACAAATACCTTGATCTTTAACTGGTGTAACAGCACCCATAATACGCCAATCAATTGAATGTGGAATAGCTCGATTATCCTTTGTTAATTCTTCTATTGGAAAACGAAGACCACCATTATAACCTTTTGTATGACGACGACCTCGTATTACTCGTAATTCATCATCCTTATTTAGAAAGAAAAAAACAATCAAAACAAACAACTATTGAGCAAAATTTTCAATCATCAATTATTTAGACTTACAGTTCGATCAGCAAATTTATTTAATTTCATTTTATATGTAAGTCCAGCACGATTACGTGTATTTACATAACGATTATTATGTCGAAAAATTTTTAATCGATGGCGATGTTCAATTTCATCTTTATATTTATATCCATGTTTTTTCTTATATTTATCAAATGATGTTAGAAGATCATCTTCACCATGATGATTTATATATTCACTCATTGGATTAAATAAAACATGTGAAGATATATCAGAATCTGGAAATTCAATACATTCCATTTCTATCAACAGCAAAAAAAACCAATCGTGAATTCTTATTAAAAATGATGAAAAATATTTAAAAAAAAAAAAAAGAAACAAATTACCATCAGGAATATGAAATAAATTTGCATCAATTGGTTCTTCATCATAATTATAATAATCAATTGTATATTTATCAAAATGAGATCCAATTAATGTATCATAACCAAACATTTCATAATGAACTGGATGTTTTGTTTCAGCATTTATATAATAAGTATATGTAGATCTTTTATCACCTTCTTGATCAATATTTTGATACATTTGACATTTTATTCCACGCCATTCAGCTGGACCTAAATCCTTAAAACAAAAAAAAAAAAGAAGAATTTCAATAATATAATAAGACAATAGATGAATTAAACACTTCAAATGAATTTATATCTGGTATACTATGTTGTATATCGGCTAATTCTTCTTTTGAACCATTAGATTGAAAACAAGTTATTTTATTTAATACTTGTTCATCTATAAAGAAATTATTAGAATAGAAATTTCATTTATTTAACTTTTATTTACTAGATATTGGTACAATTTTGTAATTAGCTCCAAAATCTTTATCACTTGTACCTTTTCGTTGAACAGTCTTTGCTGCACCTATAGTTTCGTTTATAATAATAATTAAACAAATAAAAATAACATAAAACAAAACTCACCGCCATAATAATCAATACGTGAATAACCTAATTCAACATCAATCCATGATTCAAATGGTTCATTTATTTCGGCATAAGGTAATTGAATAACACCACTAACATGATATCTTAATGGAAGACCATTTTGTAAAAGATCTCCATTGATGAGTTCAATTATCGATAATACTAGATCAATAGACAAATTTTCAGAATTTTGATGAAATTTTTTAAATAAAACTTACATAGCGTAATTAATATAAACAATTTAAGAATATTTTTCATCTAGAAAAGAAGACACATGAAATTATTTTTATATACTGTATTTGAAGACTTTCTCAACTAATTGAATCCTCGTCAGATGAACGTCAGAAACCAATCTGTTATCTGAATATTATAAAGAATTGTCAAGCAATTAAATCCTATCTTGCTTAATTATAGTCTCATTTTGATAAGTTTTTCATATTAAATAGGGATGTCTGTGGTTGCTGTAAATACTAACGGTGATTTCACAGACAGCAAATCCACTAGATCAATTTTCATTGATTATAATTCAAGGTGAAGATGATGATAATTTATATTTTCTTAGTTACTTTATTTTTTTTTTTGAAATAGACACTGCACGACAAAGAAAAAAACATTCAATAGGAATACACAACAAATGTAAAGAAGAAAAATATTTAACGTTTTGATGATTTATGATGATGACGATGTCGATCAGGAGATGGGTGTTTTTCTCGACTTTCATATCGTCGATCTCGTTGTTGTCGTTCACCTTTGCCATTGTTATCATGTCCATGACGCTCTTCACGATGATTACGAGATGATGATGATGAACGCGGTGGTGGTGGTGGTGGTGGTGATCGAGAAGCTGAAGATGATGATCTTGATGATGTTGATGAAGATGATGATGTAGATGTTGAACCTATATATTAATTTCAAAAATGATTAATATATTTCAAATCATAATCATGTGTGAAATAATAGATATTGATAAGTTGTTATTATTATATAAACAATCGACATCTACGGAACTTAATATTTCAAAGTAGATAATAAATTCACAAGGATGAATTTCTAACTATCGACAATTAGGAGCTATGCCGAAAAATAAAATTAACAAAGAAGATTCTTTTTATCATTATGAAGCCATAAAATTAGAGAGGTTCAGAAAATAACTAACAATCTATTCAGGATCAAGAAATATAAGTGTAAATACGAATGTTTAATGAAAACTTCTAATTGAACCCTTACATGAGAGAAAATAACTACTTAAAAAGTTTCCCATGCTCGTTTATAGTATTGACCTGTTTTAAAGTTTCTGTCTGTTGCGATTGTTTCCATTCGACAATAAGCATAGTTTTCGTCTTTTCGTAACGTTTTGATAAATTCAAAAGCTCAATGTCAGCATTCAATCACTATTTACCCACGAAATCATCTATGAACCTCTTTCATGAGATAAATCTTCACTCTTCATATGCAACTCGGTTCTAACGAAATGCTGTATGTGATGAAATTACATATCTGCAAATTGAGATTGATAGGAAATGAAATAGGAATCACGCTTCTGTTAAACATGCATAAATCTATCTCCGATTAATACATGATTAGTATAACTGGAAGAAGCTATGCACAAGAAAGCTAAATATGACCGATCTGGTCGAATGATAACAATTATGAAGCAATGTGTGACTGCTTGTCACATGTAAACGTCATTTCTTGGTTTCCTTAACTTCAGATTTTCTGAAAAATTTTACATAAAACTAAAGATTTATTAAAACTTAATCATACGTTTAGTTTTCTTCTTCTTCTTCTTCTTTATATTTTTATCTTCTTGCTGTTTTTTTGCTTTTTGTTGTTCTAGTTGAAGTTCATGAGCACGAGATTGAATACGATCATAATCTTTATGATCATCTTCGTCATCTTTTGTTTCAGTTTTAATAGGCATTGCTGTTTGTACAGGTGGAGCTGGTATTGGATTTGTTCTTAAAAATTCTCGTAATTCATCTCTATATGAAGCAAAAGAAAAAAATAATATTTAATTAACATGAATAAAACACTTACGTTAATCCACCAAGACCAATTGATGTAAAAAAATTTATTGAAAATCGAGTGTTTTTTGGATTATCACGAGGAAGCAGACCTTCAAAATATTCTGCTAATGTTCTACAATAATTATAAAAAAAAAAAAAGATCAACAAATAGATCATTATTTTTTTTCATAACATACGGATCTGTTAAACGATTATTGAGTTTAGTTAAACCAAGAAATTCAGATAATTCTAAAAATAAATTTTTTATATAAACACGTGATGATGATGTTGTATCTTCTTCAGTTAAACGAATGCAACGAAGTACCTAAAAAGAAAAAAAAATGTATTATTTTTTATTAAAAGATAAAACAAATAACATACACCCCATGAAATGGCATCTGTAACAAGTAAATGTGCAAAAAATTTTGCAACATTTCTTAATTTAACATTTTCAAGACGATGAACGATTTCATATTGATCTTGAAAAACTTTTTCAAAACATTCAATATATTCCTTTTTTAATAAACAAAAACGTTGAGCAAGTAAACCAAAAAAACGTTCATATGTTCGTTGTTGTGCACAACTATCAAGAATCATTTGGCATAATTCCATCTAATAAATAGATAAAATTAAATTAATTGAATATTTTCAAACAAAAAAAAAAAAAAACATACTTCTTGTCCAGGACGTAAATTCATTTTAAGTAATTTATGCGCACATTCTTCAGCACCAATACTTGATTGAATTGTTAAATATATTGTACGACGAAGTGTTACTAAATTTGTTTCAGTTTGATCAATAATTGTTTCTTGTTTCTCTTCTATAAGAAAATAAATAAATAAAAAGAAAATTACAAATTTACAGAATATTCATTTTGCATGATTTGAACAGGAAAAAAAGAATACCGTTACACATAATATTCTTGCGCTCAATCGTTTGAGCTTCCTGTACATACTAACTACGCGGGCAGCTGCATAACATAAAATAGTCAGCATGCTAACGGACGAATGATGCGAGACAAATGGCCATTAGTGACTTGTGAAAGTCATTTCATGGCTGGTAGTACTGAGATTTTTTTACAATTGAAAGAACATGGATCTCAAACAATGTAAAATTAGACGAAACTGATTGTTCATTGACATTACGAAATCTCAAGGAAAATAATCTAATCTTGATTACTATCTTTAGAAGAATATCGACTTAAGCATTAAGTGAATATTTAACAATAATCGCTCATTAGCTGAAGTAAATGTTACAAAATCTGAAAGCGACTATATTATTTTTAAAAAAACAATAAAATGTTGGAAATTTGAACAATGAGATTTTATAGGCACACTGTGGAAAGTTAACAAATGTTGTTTTTGGACAATTCAGTAAAATCTTCCTTCTGTAAGATTATTATAAAAATGAACTCAATGTGACGGCTCATTGTCTGTCAAACTGCTCGGCATAATCTCATGGAAACATACCAGCAATGCAGTGCATATACTTCATTGAACAGTCCAAACAAAAGTCTTCATGAATATACATAAGCATGAAATTCTCGAAGTCACACATTCCTTTTAACTTCATACTTTAGGAATATAGACAGAAATTCTAGGCTAGAACAATACCTCAAAGAATTCAGATCTATAGACTTTGTTTACAGAGTTACGACAATTAAATGGGTTCTATATTCTTAAGTGTTTTAGTCAAACACTTATTGCTATCTTGAAATATTCTACGTAAAAAAAATCTTCTGATTTCGTTAGTTATTTCTGAAATCTAATTGTTTTTTTGAACTTAAAATATTCCAAAAAGGAATTAAGCTTTTAGAATTTTCTTAGGTTCATTAGATTTATCGATAAAATTTCAATTCAAATATCCAGCAAAGCTTCAAAAGAGAAAATCTATGCACTCAAATCTTTTTGATTTTGTTTAATTCTAGAAGATTTCTCTATACGCCTGAAGTATGAACTTATAAGTCATGACTCACTTTAATTAGTTCCCTTTTTTAGTGAATGATATAATTTCGTAACTATTTGAGTTGTCCTAAATAAAAGTCATTTCTACTTACTTGCAACTTGACCACCTTCCTGTTCTTCTTCATCAACATCATCTTTTTTTCCATCATTTTCTTCATCACTATCAGATGAACCAGAACTTGATGCATCGTCATCATCACTACTTTCATCAAGAATTGTTTTTCGAATTTCTTTATATTTTCTTTCATTTTCTTCATATTCTGGATCATGTTTAAATACATCTAAATCAAAAACAAAATAAAATAAAATATTTCATTCAACATATGTATCATTACCAAGCATTGGTTCAGGTTCACATGGATCCTCCAATGTAAGCATATGTGTATATTGATCATTTTCATCAACTAAATCAAGACCTGGTGGAATAGCTGGATTAGCTTTAAATTGATCTTTTCGTACAGCAAATAAAACTTCAATCATATATTGTGTACGTTTATCTAATGATGATTCATGAAGTAAATTTCTTAATGTTGAAAATACTGAATCTAATCCACGTGGACTAACTTGTAATAATTTTTGTCCACATTCTTTTAAAAATCCAATAGCTAATTCAACACTATCATCAGATGGATTTTCAAGTAAAAGTACAAGTATTTGTAATGCAACTATTTCATGTAACTAAATAAAAAAGAAAACAAATAAGTAGAATTCTTTAGTTGTTTTTTTGTTTTGAAGATTACATACAATATTTTGATTAACAAGATGTGCAATAAATTTTGTTGCAGCTAAACAATTACTTTTATCATTTCGTTGATATGTTCGACGAAATGATGATATAAGACGTTTAGCAATTAATTCACCAATTTGTGGAAATTTCGTATTAAGAACAGAAACTAATGCAGCATAAACCGATGTATAAAATGGTGATGCTAATTGTGCTTGAATAATACCACGAGCTAGTAGACCACGACCACGAACAATATTATCTTTAAATAATTCACGAATGATTAATGCTAAATTTGATGTATTAACTTTATTGACTCGACCATTAATAGTTTTTTTTAAAGCCTCCCAAGCTATACGTTGATATTCAGGTGTTGATTTATCAGTTAATGATGCCTAAGAGAAAAAATATAAATTCATGTTGATGATTTGAAAGAATTTTACTTGTAAGAGGCGAAGTTTAGCTGGTGGCATATAAAGACCTCCAGTACGTGGTGGTGCAGCAGGTGTTGTTTGTTTTGGAGGAGCATTTGAAGTTGTTTTTGATCGTACTTCACCTTCTTCTTCATCATCGTTCTTTCGTTTGTCTTCATGTTCATCATCATAATCATCATCGTCATCATTTGATTCTGATGATGGAGTTGGCGTTCGACGATACCGTTTAGATGACTTTTCATAACGAGGTGAATTTGATGATGAACGACGACGTGATGATGTCGTCGGACCAGAAACTCTAGTCACCTCTGATTTCAACATTTTTGTATATTAGAAAATTGAATGTGAAAATCAAATGTATTGTGAACAAACGTAATTTCAATTTTTTTTGTCTCTTGTTACATGTGCAACCAATCAGAAGAAACGGAGAACTGACACAGATATAGTTGTCGTTAGTTATCAATGGTACTATATTATATTAAAAGAAATGAATCGATATGTTACATATGAGAGAATTGTTTTCAAGTGATAATCGTTTTTAAGTTCATACTCTATGCATGAGATAGATTTGAGGGACGGTTTTTCTACCTGAAATTTCATCCATGGACAAATTTACCAATGACTGGGGTGCTCTAAAAAATTTAACTCAAAAGAATGTTTTTTTTTCGCAAGACATTGAATTTTCAAAATCCACTCACATTAGACAAAATGTTCCAGAATCTCAGATTAGTCAAAAATTCAACATCTCACGTAGAAAGCGTTCTTTTATGTAAATATTTTCAGGACACTCTAGGCACAAATAAATCTGTCTATGAGTGAAATTTCAGATAGAAACAAAGTCATTCTTTTTGTTCGTACATACCATGCCATATTCTAAAATTCCAGTCAAATAACTATAACTCTGTAGTGGTGATTTAAGGACCTTTATCCTTTTGAAACTTTTCATAACTCACTCAAGTCTACCTTATGCATAGCGTACGAACTTAAAAACGATTTATTAATTGAAATGGTTCCCTCGTTAGAGCTACTGTTGTGCACTATAAATTAGCAAGATCCTTACCCAAGTAGAGATGTTAACCGATGCATTATTCAACGTCGGTAGTGATTGAAAGTTTTCGATGCTTTTATTAAAACTTTTCTTAGTTTCGCGTGAAATGCTGAATTGAAAACAAGTTAACTTCATGATAAGAGACTAGATCAATATATTCTTGAAAACTGATCCTGAATATCGAAAATTTTTTAAAATCTAGTATCTATTTTTATGTTCCGGAGATGGCACCGCTGGTTATCTGCTGCTGTCGGAATAGTTTTCGAGAAATCCTTCGAAAATCTCTTCCGTCACTGTTCTAAATTAGTACAGTTAGATTGAATCCATCAGATTCATCATGGTTCTGACTGTTAGACTTGTAGACACCCAAATCGGAGTGTGAATTCATGCAATTTTACAATCTCCTTAAAAAGGAAGCTGTCGCTCACACCATCGTGGTGGTGGCAGTTCAGTCAATTGCATTACACCTCTTAATGTAAGTATTTTGCTGTATAATTATTGACGATCTCTTTAATATAGTTTCTTTGACGACAAGTTAAAATGTCGAGCAGTGAAAGCGAATGAATCATTTTGGATAATATAGTTTAAGGAACTGACAAGAGAGACTTTGTGTAGAATAACTAGTGTAATTGTTTTCTAATTCGTAATGTAAATTTAGGTACAAGGAAGTATATAAAAATAATAATCTTTACTTGCAGATAGTCGCTTTTTGACGCGAGAACACTTTTCCAAATGTCGAATCACTTTTTACTTTAAATTATGACGATTGGATCAATCGTCATGATCAGTCAAAAATGTCTGTTTTGATTTGGTTTTTCGTTCTTCACTTATCGATTTATATTTGTTTTATTCAATGTAAGTACATCATGAGCTGAAATTTCGTCCATAGATAGGCCTTGTAGTCACTAGAAACTCATCAAAGTTTGAATCGAAAAAAATTCATTCGTGCAAATGGTATTTATATTTTAAAGAAAGGTCTGTTTTCGATTTTGTTATAAAAGAATGATATTTTGAAAAGGATATGTTTATCCTGGTTCAAGCTTTGAAGTATTATCAGTGACCTTAACGTGTATCTATGGGCAAAACTTTAGCCGAAAATTTGATCATCCAGATTGTCAGTGATCTTATGATCATCGAATAAAAATCAAGGGAAACCCACCTAATTGGACAAGTGAAGATCGAAAAATTAAACTAAAACAAAATTTTTTCACTACTCAGCATGGTTGATCAGATAGTAATAGCTTCGAGAGAAAAGCAATATGACAGTTGGAAAAGTTTAATCGTTGGACATTCCAGTTTGAAGATTATTTTCCATTTATTCTATTTACGACTATATAAGTCAAACATGTGTGGGATGATTATTAATTACCATTAAGCATCTCGCTCTCTTTATAGAAGTGTGAACACGTTAATAATTCTTTTTGATATATAAACTTGATAACGTATACTGTTTTATTGGTCAATTCTCTCATTTGTATTTTTATTTATAAAAAAGCATTCTCTGTATACGATTGCAAAAGGTCTGACAAGAAATTGCAAGAATTTATCTTATTGATTTTGTTCATCTATATTTTACGGAATCTAGTGCCATCTTTATTTCAACATATATTCTCTACGATTTCCATGGCAAATGCAACAATTTATGGTTGTTCTGTCAGCTAATTTACATTATATTGTACTTGTTTACTTTAGACTTAAGTTTATTTTATTGATATTCTAATGATATATATTAGATGATTCGACAGTCGCTTGTTGATGAGCGCGTATCAGCTCTTCACCGTCATACACTTCAGTCACCTGGCGATAGTGATGGTGATATGTCGAAACCAACTTCGCGTCGTCTACCTGCTCCTGTTGCAACACGTATTATCATTCGAAAGAATTCATCATTATTATCAAAAGGTGATGAAGCAAGAATAACTACACCGTCAACAACACCGTCACCAACACCTATTGTTGATCCACGTTCACGTGTTGAATTACTTGAACGAAATCTTCGTTATGTTCAACAACAACATGAAATGACTCTAAATGATTTACATAGTGAGATAAGTCGACTTCAAGAAGAAAATCGAGGTAAAATATAAATAAAATATAAAAGAAAAAAAAGAATAGTGAAAAATCTTATTTTAGATCTCCATTTTCGTATGGTTGATATTCGTCCGTCATCTTCATCTGGAAATAAACAACGTAAAACTGAAATAGTACCAAATTTTCAACAATTAGCTGTTCTTACACAAAATGAACCAATTCTTGGTATGAGTTTAAAACAAAACACTTTTTTTTCTTTTTCATTTTTTTTAATAATTTTCTCAATCGAGAATTTCAAAATTAATTATTTTCAATTATAGAATCAATCATAACAGAGTCTGGTGGTATGATAAATAGGATTCATTTGCAATTGTATTTGGAATAAAATATTTTGTTTTTCACTATGTTTTTGCACTAGATTGAATTTTTTTTTGATATTTTGAAGTTAAGCTTTTAAGTGATTTAAATATAATTTATTTATTTTAATCAGAAAAGCGTCTACAAGAAGTGCAACGTCTTCATTTTGAACAACAAATTAATGAACTTCAAACACGATTAATTGAAACTGAACAAAAAAATGAATATTTAATGCGTACTATTGATGAATTAAATAAAACATCATCTGTTCAAACATCACAGGCATCATCTTCATCTGTTGTACCAGTTCTATTACCAGATCCGAAGTAATTCAAGCAAAATATATAAATAAAAATTTTTACATGAAAAATAATTGTTCTTTTTATTTAAGTATATCATCTGATGTCAATATAACAACTTCTGCTGATAATAATAATGATAATAAATTCAACAAATCAGAAAAGTCACAAACGAATGATGCTGATTATCAACATCTACTTCAAGTTTCACATGAAAGACAACGACAACAAGCACTTGAAGTAATTTATTAATCATTTTTTTTTTAGTATAAGTTTTCTTTTTTGAAACACGAACTAAAAGAATTGAAGAAGGGACGACGTAGTAGCAGGTCGTTTATTGTAGTAGAAGCCGAGCCGCAGTGGGTTTTGATTGTCTGCTCTCTGGTTGCTGCTTCCAGTACTCCAAGGACTGTCACAGACTTTGATACATGAATGCAGATTGTATGTCAATAAACTGTCGCCCTAATTTATAAATTACTTCGTAATTGTGTTTCTGGAGGATTAAGTAAAATGCTAATGAAGAAATGTGTCTCAAAATAAATAGAATAAAATAATCTTCATTTGATTAACAACAACAGCTACATTGTATTTTAAATTTTAATCTTGGAAGGATTGTGCTGATAGTGTTTTTTTATTGTTTTCCAAAAACAATACACTTTTTTTTAAATATAATACAAGCTAAAAGTAAATAACTTTTTTAGATCGCAAGATTACGAGCTGTATTACGTGAAATACTTCATGCTGAACGATTAAGTTCAACATCGAAAATACTTGTTCGTGATTGTTTAGCATCAACAAGTATAAGTGAAAATTCAATCTCAACAACACCAATCGACACATTATATAATATTGGAAATCAACAGCAACAACAACAACGATCTATTGCTTCATCATCAACTGTTGGAAAAAGTTTATCACTTCGACAGTACGTATTTTTCTTTTCTATTTCCTTTCATTTATAATAATAAAATGACCAGAATTAATATACATAAACAGTGAATTGCCTCTACGTCGTCTTAATCTTTCGCCGCCTCAGTTCATCGTACCGAGGTATCACATAGATCATCGTTGATATTTTACTTTATTTCGTTGCTCTACACATATACACTTGCTTGCTTTAATTATTTTTTTAATAGTTTATTATTCACCATAAATAAAATAAAACTTCTTGTGTAGATCAAGCGGTCAAAATCGTCTACCAGAACAACGTTTGATTTTACCACCAATACAAGGTAGTAGTTTATCATTATCACAAGGTAAAATTAAGTTATTCTATTGAATTTGAATAAGGATTTTTGTTTTTTTTTAAATATATTTGTACAAATAGACCCAAGTGGTGCGAATGGTATATTACATAGTTCATTGAGTCAAACAAATGCTGGATCACAGCAACAATTATTGAAATTTGGTGAAACACCAATAGCAAGACGAGAACGACGTACTCAGGAACTACAAAGAACAAGATTAACAAGAAACCTTTATCATTGACATGTTTACAGATCATGTCTCTCTCTATATGTTTGCTTTTTTTGTTCCTCTATAAATATTTTTTCTGGTGATATTGAAAAATATACAAAAAAAAAAACAATAATATAATAACTTTTTAATACTAATATTTATTGCATTATTTTAATGTTAAATGTCATATGGTTGGTAATTAGTAAATATGGGTTAATCCTAATGTATTTGTTTTTTTGTCGTAATTATTGTACACTAACAAAAATATTTTTATGATTGACAGCATTTCAATTTAAGAGAGTAAACATAACATTAATGATAGAATTTTTTCTAAATTATTATCTTGCTAAATATGGTATAGACGATGAATACATTTTATTCATTTTTAATATTTCAATCAACTAATGTTATTTATTGACCGTTTTAGTCAAGGTATGTTAAAGTAGAATATATTCGTTCAATTACTTTGTTTTATTAATGTAATGAGGAAATTCGATCCTTTGTATATATGTGAATTAATAATAAAGTTACATAATTTTGTATCTATGATGGCCGTAATATTAAATTCTTGAATTTTACTCAATTCCATTATTTGAAAGCTACTTATGTGTTTTATACTGACTTATTCCAGACTTTATTTGCTGATCTTTTATCGTATGACAAAGACTCACAGAACTATTTCGGCTATTATAACATGTATTTTGTCTGTCGATTAATATTCAAGACCGTTCTCTTCATCCTGCAAAATCAATATTGGATAAAATATATTCAAATCGCATGAAATTTTCAATCTATGTTAGTGCTGTAGTGAAGAAGTTATGCTAAAAATTTCAGTCTATATGATGATGTTTTCGGAAGAATTTCATCAAATAAGATCCAAAAATAGTTCATTTGGTAATGTAAAGTTTTCTGTGGGTATTCATTCTGTATACTTAATTTTTTTATTTCATAGTGCATGTCAGATTGTAGTGCGTAGCAGAGCTCATTTTTTTTTAACGTCTAACTTTTTATGCGGAGAACGAGAATGTCAAGTGCAATGCCTCGAAAAGCTCTTCAGAAAATAGTCATCTATTTAAAGTAATGCATTTTTATATATTAAGGAAAAAGTTAAATTTAAAAAGCGTGCTCTGACAACTACCGCAGCTTCGCATGCTCTTTCAAAGAAATAGAAAAACAATTGGCTATGATGAAGTTTGTTCGAGAATTCTGGGATGCGTGATCAGAAAAAAAGCATATTTAAGTTATTGAAATCATTGACAATTTTTGCAAAAGAAAACGACATGTCAAATATCGAAAAAATCAATTGTTTGTGAAAGATCCGATCTCACACGATCCTTCCATGAATTTATCTTAATTATAATAATTCTGATAGAAATGAACTTTGTTTTGAAAGTGAGGAGGCGTATGTTTCATACAAAATTATGAAACTTATTTGTAGAAATACAAGAGTCACATGATTAGTTTTAATTTATTAAATAATGATAATTTTATTCAATGAATAATAAGAGAAAAAGGACAAAACATTCACACGAGAATAAACTGATATTGTGAAACAGAAAAGACAAACATATAATCAATGTATATAGTCAGTTAAATATATGTTTCTTTTTGTTTAATTGTTGCTAAAAGTGCAGCTGATTCAATAATTAATTCTTTAGGAACATCATTAATATGTGTGGCATCATTATTTATTCGCACACGTATTTGTTGTTGTATATTTGAATAAGTTTGTTTTAATTCAGATAATGTTTTATGCGCATGTTCATTTAATTTTGTTTCATATACAGCAGGATAATCTTTTGTTAATTGATTACAATTAACACCTGTACAACGACGTTCTAATTCTTGATAAATAGCAAATAATTGTGCATTTTTATTTGATAATTTTGCATCGTTGTATAATGTTAATAAATGTGTTATATCTGTATTTGTTAATGTATTACCATTAGTTATATCGTCATCAGTTATTATATTTGGTAATGGTGCTATATTTATCATAGCATAATCATCTTTACTTGCTGTTGTTGTTGTTGGTGTAACAAACGCAAATGTTGATTCAAAAACATTTGATGATGGTGGAGAAACAAATGTAAATGGTGAATCAGTTACGGATCGATCAGATCGTATTGTTGTTGACATTGGCATCATAGTAGTGGACGATGATGGTGATGATGATGATGG
Source organism: Rotaria sp. Silwood2 (assembly GCA_905329745.1). Lineage (NCBI taxonomy): Eukaryota > Metazoa > Rotifera > Eurotatoria > Philodinida > Philodinidae > Rotaria > Rotaria sp. Silwood2. Next base: position 2,733,658 of record CAJNSZ010000003.1, on the reverse strand, counting down.
AACAAAAGATGGAGGCGGAGGTGGCGGTGGTTTTTGAAACTGAAATTGTGAAGAAATACTATTGCCATCTCCACTGCCAGTATGATATCCTATAGACAGATATAAAATTGACTATCTGGTTCAAAAAAAGATGTAATATAATCATATTAGTGTCCTACAGCCGAATTGAAAGTCCAGCATATGGCTTCGCCCGGAGCAGGTGTCCAGATACAAACTCGTCAAATCAGTTTGGGCCCCAGGTATAATTTTATATCGGATTTCAAGCTGGAAATTAATGAGATTTTAAATGTTTCGGAATGCTTTTACTTTTTAAAACTGCTAATTTATATAAAAAAATCAGCGTGAAAACTGATTCAATCATGATTGACCAATTTATTCTACTTCCGATAAAGTCACAGAAGTGGAAGGTAATATTACTCTAATAAAATAATTCATTTTTAATGAAGGTTCATTTACAGATGATTAGAAATCATATGGCGAAGTAACTGAATACATGAAGAGAAAAATGAATTATTAAAAACATCAACATGTGCTATTGTCATGGAAAAAACATTCATGTGTGTCCACATTTATGACATTTGGCATCAACACATTATGTTCTATTCCAGCGTCATCAGCAACAAGCAAACGTATACTTATTGAAATTGATTGGATTTTAGAAGCCGAAAGACAGCAAGTGAATCTCCTGAATCGCTTGCTTTTTTGTAGAACTTGAGATGATTTCTTTTTTTTTCTGTTGCTGTTTATGTAAGAAACTATTAAATAGTATACTTTTTCATATTAAATAAATGTTTGAGAACTGTACTATGACTATAAAAGTATCTCCAGGATGTCGATTAGCTCTGGTACGGGTCCGGTTGTGCGAAGTTGTATCCTTTCAAAACACTAAATCATACCTGTAAAACCTGCAAATGATAGAGAAGACTGTTGTTGTTGTGGTGATTGTTGTTGTTGTTGTTGTTGTTGCTGTTGTTGGTGCTGTTGCTGTTGTTGTGTCGAAGATGTTAGTAAAGAAAAGATTGGTGTTTGTAAAGAAGCTGGTTGAATATTAACATTATTCATATTTGTTGGTTGGATAGGTTTAAAAAAGGTATTAGGTGATGTTGGTGTTGTTATTGTTGCTCCACCTGGATGATGACTAGCAGGTGGTGAAAAATATCCCATAGATGTTTGAGACGTTGGTGTTGACATTTTCATCATCATTGAAGATGCTATATGATCTGGTGGTCGTTCAAATGCAGATTCATTANATAATATTTTTAATTGCATTAAGTACTTCAAAATTTCATTCATATAGATTGAATATTTGATGAGTTATCAGAGAAATAAGAAAAAGATCTTAATTAAGAAGATTCGTTGAATAAAAGACTTTTTTGTCTTGAATATGAGCTTATGGGATTATCTAGAAATCTTCTTACGCATAAATAAGCCATAAAAGGAAAAGATTGCAAAAAATGTGAAGAGCTTTTTTTAATTACTAACAAGTATATGTCATGAGAAAGAAACATTTTCGTGTTCATTTTCTAATCCGGAAATTAAAAATGCATCGTTTCAGAAATTTTAAGTCCTTATTGTATAGAACAAGCATATTTTCATCTATGATTGATGCTTCCTAGCACTTCTTCGATCTTTTTTTCTTTCATATTAAATCATTCAACTCTTGGAAGCTTTATCATCATAATCTCCCTCTTTATAGAAATGGGCTTTATTTATTTATATCTTTCATTCTCATTGTCCACCGACTTGTATGAACAATGCATTTAGGTAGATAGCTTAGAAAGCGGAAATTGTGTTCTAAAAGTCAAATGTTGACAAATGTTCCATTATAAAGACTATCGAAAAGTCTGCATAGAATTATTGTCTTTTCTAATAGATAACCACTCAAGATCAATTTACATTCTTATGGCTCTATAATTTATGCGTAAGAAGATTTCTAGATAATCCCATAAGCTCATATTCAAGACAAAAAAGTCTTTTATTCAACGAATCTTCTTAATTAAGATCTTTTTCTTATTTCTCTGATAACTCATCAAATATTCAATCTATATGAATGAAATTTTGAAGTACTTAATGCAATTAAAAATATTATTTATACAGATGAGTAGTTCATCAGTATCAAAAGTGGCAATCAAACATGAAGTACTATTTGTTTTTGAAGTACTTTTTACATGAAGCAATCACTTTTTCCTCTCTATCTCTTATTGATGCATCGACAATCAAATAGAACAGAAAAGCTATAAAATCATCATAGGAAAAAAAGACAAATAAAACATACATTTAATCTCCGAACGAAAATAATCATTAGCAGTCGAAAGAAATTGTTGAGCAATTTTTTCCGATGAATCATCTTGTTGTTGTGAATTAGATGGAGTTGATGTTGCCATGATATATCTATAAGATATTTAAATATTTCTTATCATTCTGATTTATTTTTGTTTTTTTTTGTATTAATCACAATAAATAAGAGAAATACAGTTCAAACAAGAAGGGTATTTAAAAGAAGGCGATCTATGCATTACAAGTGCGAAAAAAAAAATAAATAAATGACAATAGGGACGAAAAACGACAACATATATCTGAATATATTTCGAAATTGAATTTGCACGACAAACAGGCTCTTTTTCTTTTAATCAGTAGTATTATTCGCTGTCGATGTAGGTGTTGGTAGAACTTTTTTATTTGTCCGTTCGAACATTTCACGTTCATATTCTCGAACTTGATCCATAGTCATACCATACCTTACCAAACAAAAAAACTAAGATATTATCAAATTAGTTTACCAAAATTAAATTATTACCATTCATCCATCCATGTGAATGCTTGTCGATGTGCAAGTATTAGAATATCACGTACAGCCTAGAGGAATATAGAATTATTTATTTCTAGAAAATGAGAGTAAATGACTTACACGTTGAGTAAAATCTTCAACACGTGTTTGAAATCCCCAAACTTCAAAACGTACTCGAATAATTTTATATGCACACATAATGGGTTTTATATATTCCTGAAAATAAAAATTTATTTTATTATTTTAAATATATAAAAATATCGAAAATTTTTATGATAAGAACATACTCTCCAATTAGGCATTAATGGGCCACGTCCTGTTTTTTCTGATTTGAATTTACATGGATCTTCACTTTCCTTATATTTATAAGTTGGTACTGGCTCGATTGCAATGTCCAGATATTCTAATTTTCTAACAGCTAATTCATCAGGTGATAGTTGATGACACTTGAAAAATAATATTCAATAAGATTGAAGAAAATACAAAAAAGACAAACTAAATACATTTTCTGTAGTTCCGTTATTATCTTCATATCGAGTTTCAACAATAATTGAAAAGCGTGGTAAAAATGAACACTAAATTAAAAAAATGATCCCATATTTTCTTACTTGAAACAAAATTTCAAGAAAAAAAATTGAACAATAAAAAATATATATAAAAAACACAGCAGCACAACAATGAAAAAAGCAAACGTTTCGTCTAAAATTCTTGTTTCATTTTTATGAAAGCAATTGCGCAATAATAGGATATTAGTTTGTTTCTTATGTTCAAACACGACATTGAAAAAAAAAAGCGAGGCATTAACATTAAACAACCACTTACGGTATACTCTACAGAAAAGAAATAATTAGAGCAATCCCTTATTCATTTATATATTCACCAAAATTAAATCATATATAAAGCATACCAGTTATTGTATACGGATAAAAATTGCTTGCTTTTTCAGTTATATAAAATACGTTTGGAATAAGGGAACGCATCCATGTTGGTAAGCGACTATAGAGTCAAATCAACAGATAGAATAAATAAATAAAAAATACACTATAGATTTAAGTAAAATGAACCTTGATAGGTATATTCGTTTTTCTGTTAATTGACCAACTACACCATCTTCATTAGTGACTGGTTCATTCCGTACAACTTCTACACCATCATCTTTACTTGATTCTACTTCACAATGTTTACATATCATATAAAGTTGTCCAATATGATACTAAAAAAAAAATAAAATATTTAATTATATAATAAAAACTTCTTGAATTTTACTTCTTCAACTGTAAATGGTAGACATATTCGATACTCATGTAATAACATTTTGCATATGGCAAGTGATCTGACAATCTGAGAAGAATTTTTCCGTTCTTTTTTCCTTGAAAAAAAAAAAAAACACGAGAATGTCTCTGATTGAGTCATCTTAATCTAGACGATTCACCAATCAATGATGAGAACGACATTTTCCATTTACTGACCTCTTTTGTTTCTTCCTTACAAATAATAAAGATTTTTTCTTTTATTAAATGTCAAAAACATCATAAAATCAATAATGATAAAAAATATCAAATAAATCATTACTAAGAGGAAAAAAAAGTTTAAACAATTCTTCTGATTTTATTTTTATTAACAATTATTTATCATAAACTCTCTAAAAAAACTATTTCGTTTTGCCGATCATTCTATTATTAATCATATTATATTTCCCATAGAGATAATCTCATGCATGTCATATTATCATGTTAATTGCATGAGACACATTTGACATTAGCGAAGCATTTTCTTTTTGTTTTCTTTATAAAAACATTTCCGAATAAAACTGACGAGATACGTGTCCATGTATGAAACTTGTTCGTTTAAATTTTCTTCATATGTAAGCTGTTTTCTGATGATTACAGTTACTAAATATATATCATCAGATAATGAATCTGTGTGTTGTTACTTAAATTAGCTCATAAATAATATACATCGGACATAACAAAACTATTTCATCAATCGAAAGCTTGGAGCACATACTGATATTTATATACATTTATGACGACAGTTCAAAATAATTAGATGGGTGAAAACAAATTGCTAGAAATAATCGCTTCCTGTAGACCTCATCCGATAATTCACACTTCCTATTATAGTGATGTTTGTACTATACTTCGCATTTGAATATTTCTGTTTTATATCCAAGAGATTTTTTGAAAATTTCTAAAAGCTATCCTTCAAGTCATGATCAGAGAAAAAGAGACCGTAAACAATTCCTTTTTCTATCAGATTGTAGCTTTTATTTCATGAAGAAATCATTTCAGTGAAACTATTCTTTAACTTTCATACACAATCATAATTGTTTGAGTCATTGAAACGGTCACGACATTTGACTCAATCAAATCTTAGATAATCAGTGATTTCCTAAGAGATGAATGGACTCCATTTCTTTTAGAATCTCTGCATTCGACTTATCTATCTAGCAAAACCTATTCATAAAGAAAATCGACAAAATTACAATAAAATCTATGAATGACTAAACACGCAACATCATATTAATTAATAATGAAGTCTTCTCCATTATTTTCGTATATTGGATTTTTAGAATACATCTGTCTTTCATAGTTAAAAATTAAAAACAATTAATTTCTCTTTTCTTATCAAATAAAAACATACTTAACAGTGAACTCAATGTTTTCTTTGACAACCTTCTTTCTTTCAAAAAACTCGGGTACTTAATCTCATGTACAATTTACATGGCGACAACATCTTGAAAAAATGCACTATTCAATTTTACTTTTCAATACATTGTTTCTCTCTTTTAAAAGCCCTTTTACCTATTCATATGTGAAGAAGAATAAAAAGAGTGACCTACAGTTAACCTATTTAAAAAAGAAAACCAAGTAAATAGTTACCTGCAGATATCAAGTATATGGATAATAGAGGTTATCAACCTAGAAGTTATGGTTTTACAAGAGAAATAAAAAGATATCATACACGACGAATTCAACCAATTAATGATGAAGATAATGTTAATTCAACGAATATAGATGAACGATACTCTCCTTCAAGTATAGTTGAATCATATTCACCAACAAATAATGTGAGTCAATTTATACAAGAAGGAAAAAGAAATAATGAAAAACAATTTCGATTTTCAAAAAACAAAAATTAAATATTTTCATATATTAGTCGAACTACTAGTAGATACAAATTATTCAAATTGTTATTATATTTGTTTTATTCTAGCGACCACAATCAAATGATTCATTACTTGAAATCAATCAAGATTTCCCACAACAAAAGAAAGTTTCATATAAGGACGATACGTAAGATGTTCGAGTTTTGTTTTTGTTTGAATTGTTCTTCTTTTTTTTTTCTAATCTTAGACCTATTTTATCAACTACATCGATAACAGGCTTGTTTATTGCTGGTGGAATTCTATTAGGTATTTCTATTTTAATTGTGATACCAACTATACTTGGAATTATTCTTACACGAAATCCTGCAGGTATAAAACTATGAACAATATTTTTCTTCTAGAACAAAAGACAACTACTTGATAATTTTATCTTGGATTATTCTACTATAAATTACTTGTACAATCTCTATTTTATCGGTTTTTATTTGAAAAAATTCTCTATAGTTTCTTAAGTAGAAGACATATTAACATAAGAGTAAATGTTAATTTATAATAGACTTTTTCTTTAGTAACAGATGCAACTACAACATCTACTATTGCTCCTACAATTATTACTGCTTATTGGAGTTTTGATAATGTTGCTAGTGATTTATATGGAACTTATAATGGTACTCTTGTAAATGGTGCAACATTTTCAAATACAACTTATTTTGATTATGGTTATAATTTAGCATTAAATGATTCATTTAATCAATCTGTTACTATTACATATCCATTTTTCAATTTATCTTATACAAGTTTTACTTTTGAAGCATGGATTTATGGTTACACACTTACAGGTGATCAACCTTTATTTTCTCAATGTCAATGTAATTCATGTCAAGATCAATGTCTTTATTTAATTATTCGAAATCATAAAATGTATATGAGTTTTCTATTAGATGATGTTATTGGTTCAACGTCATTATCAATTAATACATGGTATCATGTTGCATTTGTTTATGATTATTCAAGTGGAACACAATCAATTTATTTACAAGGTATTCTTGATGGTACAAAAACATCAGCTGGTCCTTATCAAGGTCAAAATGGATCAATATTTATAGGATCATCAGTTTTATCCTCTAATTCATTTTATGGTTATATTGATAATATGAAATTAACAACAAGAACGAAATCAGCTAGTGAAATTCTTACTGATGCTTCATTAGTTGTTTATTTTTCATTTGATGGTTCAACATTAACACAAGATATGGGACCAAATCAATTGAATGGTACAATATCAAATGCAGCGGCAGTTAGTGGAAAAGTTGGTCAAGGTTTAGCTTTTAGTGGATCAACATCATCTTATTTTCAGGCATCTGGATTTTATCAATTAGGTCAGTCTAATAAACCATTTTCATTTTCCATATGGATATATCCATACTCAATTGCTGGTGGTGTATTAATTCAGAAGGCGACAACGCAAACTGGATGTTCTAGTTGGTGTTATTCTCTGATGGGTCTCTCTTCTTTCGGTCAAGTTGTAATGTTTCTCTACACAACGGGTGCACCGTCAATCGTTGGTCCTATATTAACAGTTCGTACGTGGACTCATCTTGGTTATACATATAGTACAACAAATGGTCTTCGAATGTATGTCAATGGTCAACTATTTGGTACTACTGGACCAGCATCATGGTCGTCATCGTCGCGGATTGATTGGCTCAATATTGGCTGTTACGTATCCACTTTTTGGGGATCAAATGTAATAAGTGGTGTTCCTTATTTAGGTGCCATTGATGAATTTTATGTCTATCGACGAGAACTGAGTGCAAGTGAAATACTTGCTTTAGCCAATCCATAAAATGTCATGATTTAATTTTTTATTATAATAAATATTTCACATAATTTTACAAAAGTCATCAACTAACTCTAAAAACATCTCTCAGTTTTATATATACAGCTTGTGGTTGTCTAGTAGTCACAATCTTGATTGGTCTACTCATACTTTTCTAAACAAAATGATATAATGGTAACTATTGTTGTTTTATGTCTGCATATTTTACTCGAACAACATAAGCTTTTCCTGTGTATTTTTTTTTTCTTTCAAAAGTTTAATTGCACTATTCATTTCAGTATTGTTGTTATTGACATTGAGATAAGTGTCATGCATAATGCTTTCATATAAGCATAGAATGTCTGGAAAAATGTATTTACTCTTTAACTAACAAAACATACGTAATATTTACTTCAGCATGTCATACGTGAGAACATTTTCATTTTCAGGAATAAAATAAAGCTAAAATGTCGTATGTTTTACTTATCTTTCTTTTCATATTTTATTAAAAATAATGAGTCAATGAATAATATTCAACCTAGGTAAATATATTTCAATAGGTAATATATGTTCTATCTGTGTTGTCATTTGATAAGGAACTCTAAGTGATCGAAGAAAAGTACGACGTACATCAGTTGTTAAAAGAAGTGTATAAGTCATGACACTTGCATGTGAAAATGTAACAAATATCATGCCTAGTTTTTGTGCGTAATATGGTACTAATTTATGATTAATATGAGTCAGAAAAAAAATAACTCGTAATGGAATGCCGGTTATACTAAGAATAATAAGCATATAAATAATATGACGAAACATATGAATTGGTTGTTGTCGACGAAAACGTTCAATTATACTTTGATGATGAAGATAAATAATAATTTTTATATAAATATAAATGATGAATATTAATGGAAGAAAATAATCAATTAAATACATGAAAGGAAAAGCAAAAAGATTTTTAAGAGTTATTTGACAAAAATGTCCACCAGGATTATAAACAATTTGTTTGAATAAAAGAAAAAGTATAATAGATCCTATTGATATAACCCATTGAATTATAATAAGACAAATATAAAATGAATATGAACGTGATGAACGATGTTTTGTATGAACTATACAACAAAGACGATAGAATGCTTGAATGCTATTTTCATAAAATAAAAAAATTAATATATATTAATAAATAGACAAAAGCTTTTTCTTTTTGTATCCAATTCTTTTAAGAAAAAAATTCAAAAATATGATTTCTTATAACCTCAAAAAAACATATCTTCTTGAAAAAAAGAAACATAATTTATTTACCATAATGAATGATAGAGAGCACCAAGAGTCGCAGAACGAAAACCACCTCTCAGAACACAAAAGGAATCTGGTTGTCGTTGATTTTCATTGATGATATTAATATCGGCATGATACATAATACTAGCATCAATAAAATTGAATAAGTTAAGCAAGAAACCAGCTATACATGAATTTGCTGAAAGTAAATTAGCTAATGAACGAACTTTTGATGTTCTTTGTTCATGAATACGGCATAGAATAGTTATATAAATAAATGCAGCTAACATTCCAATAAAACTGAAGATCAATAAAAGAGAATCGTTTATTAAAGTATAATACATATTGTTACAGAGAATTTTTTGTTAGTTTAACATTTGAATAAATAGATTTCCCTGTTTGATGTTATGCTTATATAGAGAAAGAAGAGAAGAAAACAAAAACGTTCCATTTCTAATCTGCATGCATAAACCTATCTTATATAGTCGCACGCGATATTCTGCAAAAGTGACAAACAATTGAAAGCTTTTTTGATGAATTTTGAGACGACTTCTTTTCTTTACACACCGATGTATTTCTTTTATAATTTGTCAACTAAGTATATCTTAAAATTCCATAGAGACAAGAACTGCGTCATAGTAATGATTCTTTCTAACTGAACTTAATCTATGAAATATTTTTGAATTCTTCGTTCAAAATTCAAGCATTGAATTGTTTTTCGTTCGAAGGTGATGTGGTCATATCTGTAGTGTTATTAGTATTTGAAGCTGCTAGCGTTGAAGAGATAACCTAATTGAAAGAGAAAGTATACATCGGTACTTAATTGTTTAAGCTCTATCATTGCATATATAAATGAATCAAAAATAAAAATCCACTATAATTCTTTGCGTCATATATATCTTGTAAAATATCAGTTGTCTATGTTGCATAACTGGATGATACAAAATAATGAGTGAAATTTAATCAACACTGTGAATGACTGATGGCTTGCAAATACAAAATCTGTATCAAAAAGAGACACAATAACGTCATCCGTACTAATCATTATTTTACGCTGTCACTGATCTAAAAGCTCGTTCGCCACTAAATCAATTCTATCTTTGAAAACGAACTCAAAAATTGCTTGCTTTTTTGACCTACATAAAATACATTTGAAATAAAGGAACGCATCAATGTTGATAGACGACCATCGAATAAATCGAAACATAAATAGAACAAAAAAACTATAGATTCAAGCAACAAGAACAAGGTTGCCAGATGGAAAAATTATCTATCGCAATTTTGAAAAGAAAGATTGGAATTTTTTTAAGCTATTTTCGAAAAAAAAATCGGAAAGTAATTATTTAACATTTAAAAGAATATAGTGCCTCTTATTGAAATATTTTGCTATATCAGCATATAGTTTCTAAACTGTTAGTGACATCGTTTTTCTTCTTTTTCAATCTCACTTAAATTCGTTTTCAAGTTCGCAAATTCGTGACGGAATTTAATTCGATTTAACATATTAGAATTATCATGCGCAAAAGTTCCTTCTTACACTTAAAACTAAGTTTATATTGGTGAAATCGTTGATTAAAATGACTTTCTTTTAATCATGCAGTCTATTCAGTTCCATTCGAAAAGGGTTTCGATTCAAGCTAGTATGTACTGCCAGTAGTGTCAAAGTTCTGTACTATACATTGATTACAATACATTAATGAATGTGTATTAACCACTGAAAAGAGTTATTTTCAAAATTACAAGAGTATGTGTGCGTGATACCCGTGCCCTCATCTGAGTGAAAAAATCCATTAGCTATTATACGGAATTTCAATTATTTCAATTATTTATACTGCCATGACTTTTGGCTTAAGCAAAGCTTAGATCATTAGTAATTTTATAAGAGATATATGGAATTTCATTTACTTAACGACTGTCCTCAGGCTTCATTATGTAGCAAATACTATTCATAAAGAATGCCTTGAAAGTCATAATAAAATCTATGAATGACTAAACACGCAACATCATATTAATTAATAATGAAGTCTTCTCCATTATTTTCGTATATTGGATTTTTAGAATACATCTGTCTTTCATAGTTAAAAATTAAAAACAATTAATTTCTCTTTTCTTATCAAATAAAAACATACTTAACAGTGAACTCAATGTTTTCTTTGACAACCTTCNAACTATAAAATAAGCCGTCCTATGTAAATTGTAGAGTTTTTCATGCTGCATCCTATGGTGTATTTTGTTTTTTATTACAACGTATTAAGTGATTCAAAATTGAAATACAACATGTAACCATATAATCTGTCTTATCTGAAAGTTAAGCTTTCAACAAAAAAAGTTTCTATCGAAATTTTATTATTATGGTACCAGGTGAATAGGGATGAAATAGTACAGAAAAATAGAGTTTTATTTTCTCTGCCATTTCATATAAAAAGAAAATTTTCTCAAGCCTTCTATACGACAATAATGTATCTCCGCCACTACTTTTGGGTACCCCTAAGTATTTGAGAACTTTATATTGACAAATAAAACTTGGGAGTATCTTTGACCATCAATACCAAACTCAGTTCATCCAATAGAACCATAATGGAAATATACGATATTTCTTTTTGGTCAACGGCTTTGCAAACACTCTATTGAAACCTGATTTTTGCAGTTTTAGAAAAATATTTCATATCAATTTCATTCGAAAAAGATCAATTTCAATCGATTATCTAGATTATTTTCGGGAGGATCTATTTTAATAGATTAAAAAAAAATAATCCGCTTAAATATATTAGCTTATTAATGGATTCTGTAGGAGCAAATCTAATTTAATAAATCAAATATGAAATCGACTACTGACATTTTAAAGGAAAAAAAAATCGATTTTTATTGATAGTTATCAAGTCAGAAAAACTTCGGAAAGAAGGCTCAGCTCCCGTTTGAAAGTTAATAAGCAGGTATTTTCTTCCCATATAATACAGGGATATTAATCGACTTTTACCATAGAGAATTGATCAAAATCATAGATTTTATCAAAAAATGATCTGAATGATAAAAATTTCATTGATTACTCTGAATAATTCCGTTTATTATTTATTTAAAAACTTTGCAAACAATATTGCTTTTAATTGATTTTATTTGACAATAAATGGTATGATCTTTAAAATCAGTCTTGTTTGCTTTGCATTTATCATAATCGATCTTTTATCAAACTTTTATCGATCATAATCGAAATTAAACAGAATAATCGACGAAATTTTTTGTTTTTTTTTTTGTTTTAGATTATAATCGATCCCTAATCATACAATAATTGAAAAAAGTATGTTTTTTAATTGATTTTGAATCAAACTGTAATCGATTTTATATCTGATTTTTCAATCACTTTTCTTTACGTGACTATACTGTAAAAAGGATGTTCTACTGTGAAGTAAAAATAGAAACTTCGTTTCTGACATAGCGTTCTCTATACAATTATCTTTTTACTGGAGGCAAACGTTAGCCATTACAGAACGAACCGAATATTGCGTTATAGTTGTGCAATTACTGTCAAAACTATTAAATCCAATAATAGTATAATAAAAGATGAGAAATATGTGTACATTCGATGGTATATTAAAAGAATATCCATGGATTTCAATCGATTCATTTCTTCAAACAAATTGTCAAATATCACAAGTTTTCTTTATCTCTCATATGTAAATTAGTAATTTTTATTTTTAAAATAAAATTGAAATTTCTGTCCATAGACATACAGATCATCTTCGTGGTTTAGATGGTCTAATATTTGCTCAATATGTGACAAATAATCGATCAATACGTATATATTGTTCCGAAGCATCGAGACATTTTCTTTCAATATTACCTGCATATAAACATCTATCACAATTTTATTCAGTAATTAATGTTGATCAACCATTTACTATACAAAATCCTATGGATAAAAGTATGAAAATTTACAAGAAATTATATTTTATACATTATTTTTCTCGTTTCCTTAGATATTTCAATAACAATCACTTGTTTTGGTTCTGGTCATTGTCCTGGTTCATTAATGTTACTTTTTGAAGGTTGTCATGGTACTGTTTTATATACCGGTGATTTTCGTCTTTATTCTCATCAATCAAATCGTCATCGTATTATTTCATCAAAAAAACTTATTGATACACTCTATATTGACATGACTTTTTTCGAACCATCTATTCGACAATTACCTGAACGTGAACAAGCATGTCGAAAACTTATTAATTTTATTGAACAATATGAGAATAGATATTTTTATCTTAAAACATCTGCTCGTGTAGGTTATGAATATATTTATCTATCATTGTATCAACATTTTGGAATTTTAATTCATGTAAATTCCGAACAATATTATTTGTATAATTGTTTACCACAAGTTCAACAAGTACTAACAACAGATGCAAACAGAACAAGATTACATGCTTGTTGGCCTAAATGTTCACATGCTCAATCATCAATTACGGTGATTATTTGAGAAAAAAAAAACTTTTTTAACCATTTTTATACTTGGTGAAACACGATTTAAAAGGAGTGTGGAGGTATATATATATATAGTAGAAATTTGCACCTCTTACATAGATCATGACACTCATAATCGATAGACTAGCAGTGTCTGTCCTTAATGGCAGATGGCTTAGTAACACGCTCCCACCATCGCGTCAAAAACTGTGAACATTTCTGAAGGATTAAGTAAAAGACTTGTGAAGAAATGTGTCCCCAAATAGATAGAATAAAACAATCTTCCTTTGATTAGCACTAATAGCTACATCGTGTTTCATATTTTAATATCCCACCGATTGCAGTAACATTTTTTTTTTGACTCAGATTGTTCTTTCTGTTCTTTGGTTCACTTTACAACAACAACAGCAACAGCAATTTAATTCTCCATTAATTCAAATAGCTACGGATTATTATCGTCTTTGTTATTCTCTTCATTCATCATATAATGAGATATGTACATTTGTTAAACAAATATCTCCGACTCGTATTCATCCAATAGCTTTGCCGGATCAAATAACACCAGAACGGTTCAATGAACTTGTTAAAAAACTTGGAATAAATCAATTTCCAACAATTTATTTTTCACCAAGTAACTTTGAACAACAAATAAAACGACGTTATCAAACAATTGAAAATATTAACAGTAATGATAATGATGAACTAGATTTTGATTGTCATCAAAATCGAGAGAATAATGAAAAACAATTATATAAACGAATTAGTAATTTACAACAGCCACTAACAAAGAAATGTAAATAAAAAAAAAGAAAACAAGATGTTTATACTATATTGTTTTTGTTAAATCATATTTTTGTTTTAGTAAAGACTAACTTCCACTCGTTGATACCTACAACGAATGAACAGTGTTGATCTAGAAATTGTTTGTCCTTCATCGTCAATGAACAGTCAACAAGAAAATCAATTTTCAGTAAAAATTGTTATCGAGTAAAAAACAAAGCAACAGTATTTTTTTTTCAATAGTTTCTTATTCAATGAATAGTCATACAGATCTTTTTTTGTATTCATTTATTCTCTATCTGTTTTATTGTTATAAAAATAAACAAGCATTGTTTTAATACTTATAGTATCTTTTTATTCTGTGAATTTAATTCAAATATTAGTTACTAGCTGCATATGATCAATTTTGACATATTTAATTCATGTCAAAAGTGGAAGGTTTTAGGAATAATGTTTATTGCTTTCTATGATTTTCTTGCTGTTGACTGCTTATATATATAGAGAGGGTTAATTCTTTTCTGGAGATAGTAATGATGATATTTTAGTATATTTATCATTGCTTTTCTCAGCACCAGATACAAAACATATCTGTGACGTGCACACCACCTTATAATGTTTTTGACAGAAAACATACTTCTGAGCTATATATAGCCAATTAATTTATTGACAAACACACTCTTAAACATTGACTTGTTTTACTGAATATTACGTATCGGATTTTTATGATGATCTTGCTAATCAAACATTGTGTTTTTTTTATCACTCGCGTTTGTTATTCAGATCAGCACTAAATTGGTATCAAAGATCAGTTGCGGAATAAATCATATACTTGTTGAAAATGTCGACCTTGATATAAATATATATATTGATACACTGATGAATTGTCTCGATTTGACGAAGATCTTCCGTTAGTATACTATTGAATAACTTTGTTATTTTGATTTGTATTGAATTATATTAAGGTAAGAAAAATAGATAATCAAGTGTTGTTTATCTTCGAACGTGCAGATTTTTAATAGACATATAAGTTGGATTTATCGAGAACAATAGAGAGTAGTTAGAGACTATGCTGAACGCCTTTGCAAAAATTGAAATTTAAAATATTATAACTTTATTTTTTTTTTGACCAAAAATACTGGTATATACTCTGAAGTGTTCTATGCATACGTATCTAAAAATTTTCAAAAGTTCTCTTCCGAATAAATTCATTACCTAGTTTGTTAGAAGTTTCCTTGATTGTTAAGAATGGTCCTACATGAGAATATTATGAACATGCCCTGTATAGATATAGAATTAAACTATCATGAAGGATTAGCTAAAATAGTTGAAAAGCGTCAACCACTTCATTCTAAAGCACTTTAGTTACCGTCTGAAAAATATTTATCTGTAATTATTACACTACTGAATAGAGCATCTCTTACACTACAATCAATAAGATTGACTCGTCTATAGCCTTTATTTTGAGGTAGCAGTGGTCAAAATAGTGCAAGGTAATTAATTGTAAAAAAACAGAATAAAAGCTTTGTTCAATATAACTGTATTGGAACTATTCTGCACAATCGGACATCGAATTTTCTATTTTTAGAACAAATAAAAAAAATTCAACAGCAAGTAATAAATTATGAATTTTAATCAAAGTGTTTGTATGGTTTATTTTTGATTTTTTGACAATACATTATGAAGAAGTAAGTGAATATTTTTAGTCTTTTCTTCGATGAGTTATCAAATACGTTGCAAATCATGACAGTTTCAATAATTAGCAAAAACTCTCGCAAATAAATACATAAATGACAAAATAAGAAATTAAATACCCTACTAGTCAGAAATACTGATACCAACTGATCTCATTTCGTTTGCTAACTAAAAATATAACACTTAAATACTTCAATTGCATAAAAATATTTCGTGCTCCATCTGAGTCAAAACTACTCAAGTAAAAAGTATATAAACAATAATAAGTTGACTATATTTATTTTGTTCAATAGAATATATAATCTCGACAGTATTTTTTTTATCTGAAGGATATGAGGACATTAAATGACAAATGAACAGTTTTGAAGAAAATATTATTGTTTTTTAAGTATTTATTCAAACGAGCAGAGGATTGATGTAGATAGCTTGAAAAAAAAGATGCATTGCACCACATATGAGTATTATAATTTTGATATTAGAGAATAATGAATGGTTGTAAGAACTAATGAAATTGAAAGTTAAATTTGTTGTTCAAATATTACAGTCCATGATATATGGTACATAATCATTCTTGGTAAATTTTGAATCGAATTTTTTGATAAATAAATAAAAGAAGAAAAATCCAGAGAAAACAATATATTTTTTTTGTACGGTTTAATATGACTTTATTTTGTGAACTTTTGTCTAAATAAATTTTTTTCTGAGAGAATTTTTCTAAAATAATTCTCACCTATCAAACTCAACTCAACTCTTATGTCAATTGTGACACATTTATTTTAAGTTATGGTCAACTTCAATTTAAGTTTCGTTAAATCTAAGAAATTATAGAGTTCGCCAGTTTCTGAAATCATCTGCTGATTGCTAAAACTACTAAGAAACAGTCAAGAACTATCAGAAAGTATAACTTATGTTAACCGTACAAGTAACCAACAGGTCATATTATTAAACGCTATGCAGAGCCTAAAATCTCAAGTCGAGAATAGTCGCCGCTTGTACACAAAGAATTAGGCTTATACTATTTCAGCAGAATTTTTATTGATGCTTATCTGGCTTCGAATTTAATCTGATTTGTAGATGATATGTAAAATATGAATATATCATGTTATGCTTCAACCAAAAAGAATAAAGGACTGTTCAAAAAAGTACTTTCGAAAATCATATTTCGATGTCGATGAACAAGAAGACATTGATGTAGATATTACAGTTAGAATTAGAAAAAAAATGAATACTCTGTCTTATTTTAAAAAATAAGTTCGTGATGATTTCTTGATCCAAACAATAATTGGAATTTTCGTAGTTTTGCGCCTAATGAAAAACGAATTGAGCTAAAGTGCAATTTTGCCTAGGACATATTTGTATAGTAAGTAGTTTCAATAGAGTCAGAGCGTTGATTAACCTTCATGGACTTATATAATAATCATGAATTATACGCTTGTGTATGATAGAATATGGTATTGACTTTCATTGGATATATTCATTACAAATGCACCGAGTAAAAAAAAGGTAACAATTTCCAATATGAGAACTTCTGAACACACAGTCAGACAAATACTGGTATATTGCAATAATTAAATGGCGAGGTAAGTGACTTTTGTGTGAGAAAAAAATGACATACTAAAATAGACATTATGAATTTCTTCAATGAAACTATACGAAGTGAGTGAATCTGATATCGTAAATAATGCATGTGATCCTAACAATGAAAAAAATAGAATATGTTAGAGTGTAGACAAACAAATAATCAATATATCTTACAATTTGAAAGGAGAAACTGGTTGACAGCCTTACAAATTTGTTGAGAAAGTTAAATCCTGATTGTTTTTATCACTTGAAGCTATTGGAAATGGGCGCGTCAATAACATGACATCATAAAAAACCATTAGTTAGAATCAGACCGCAGGACTCTAACGGAAGCGTTCACAGTTCTTATCCGACTTGATAAGTTCCTGAAAGTTCCATATATGCAGTTGTCATGCAGATCTGAAAGCACAAAAGAACCTCAACATTGCCTAATTCAGATAAAATCGGGCTTCTGAAGCTAGTGGAAAAAATTCCAATAAATTTTGATTTGATACTATTGAAATTATCAATATTTGACAGAATTCCATCGAAATAAACTTGACTTAAGAGTCGATTTTCATATTTATTGCCGAAAAGAAAAAATTTCATATTTTCAAGTCTACATAGTTTCTCAGCATAGAAACACAAGTTATTATGGATTATTCTGCATAACATTGAAGTTCAACATATATTATGTTTTTAGTAAACGAGAAGTGAAGATGAGATTGAAAGTGTACAGCGCTTTTGCTCATTTCATGATAGTTATCGAATTGCAACTTATTCTTAGAATGTTGTCCTCTTGTGACAAATTCTAGAAACAATATAACGGTGTTTTTTTTTGTCATATATTGGTATCAATAATAATTATGACTGAAATTAGCATCCTCAGTCTAAAAAACATGAATGTTGATGAAATTTGGAAAATAGATATCCAGAATAGAACTTCTCATAATAAGAAATTCTTTAATTTGAGCAATTATTTTGTTATTGAATCTTGAATGTCACAAAATCAATGAATGTAATCTACCGTAGGTCTGTACTAATTAAATGTCTAACGATGTTCAAAATGGATCATAGACGGTCATCGTCCTAAGAACAGATGCTCTTAACATTCGACAATATAACTTACGATGAAAATAAGTGTTTTGCTAACATTACAGTACTCTAGCATGAATGCCAATGAGCAATTCAGAAAAGAGTTGTCGTTTCAAAATTTACGCGCTTTTATCAACTACACTCGTTATATTGATGATCATTAAAAATGTTGGATTAGTCAGTGTCAATGGCTAGTTTGATACAGCAATATCGAAACATTGATTCATCGTCACCGTTGTATACTAAATATTTTTACTTGAGTAGTTATGACTGAGAGAAAGTCTGAAATCTCTTTAATAGAATAGAAGTATTTAAGTGTTAGATTCTTAGTTATTAAACGACATGAAACCAGTTAGCATCGATACTTTTGACTAGTAGGGTATTTTACTCTTTGTCTTGCCATTTATCTATTTAATAAGCAGCGTAAAAGTCTTTGAAAAAATGTCACAGTATGTTAGACCATATTGTCAACTTTTAAATCAATAAAACCTTTTGTTTGTTAGAACGAGCAACATTTGAACTACAAATTCTATACAAGGCACACTTTCCCAGAATGAATCTAAGGAGGAGGAAAAGCCATAAACTAAACACTTATAAAAATGTTCTTGTAAAGTCTTTGCAATTTGAAAGTTTTTATTTTTCAACTATTTCGAGCTATATGGACCAAATTCTAATAAAAAAATTGCACTAAAGCGTAGCGTATCAAAGTTTCAACCGAAATCAGCTTTGGTAGGTTTTTAGATCCATTCTTGATTCTCTACTAAAAAAAAATTGGAAATTGAAATTTTTTGTAAATTAAAATTATGTAAGAACGATTAATTCAGAAGAGCCTCAGTCAGAATCTCCAAAAATCATGCATAAACTGAATTCTTTGTTTGTAATTTGTTCGAAACTCATCAGATCAGAAATACTTATCAGAACGAAACAATTCAAAAAAAGATTTTTTATTGTTGCAAAATAGTCAGTTAGTAAAAGCGACCAAGTTATACAGTCTTTTTCAGACAGAACTGTTTGTTGTTATAAAAACCAAGGGTAAATTTAACTTCCAATACGCTATTAGAAAGAGCATTCTTTATGGTACAAAAATCATCACTAAACATGTTCTTCATTTCACTTTTGATATAAACAAATTTAATGGAAATATAAAAATAATGTCACACGATGGTGAAGTATCAAGAACTTTGTAAGGGATTTCTGGCTTTTGGCGTTTTCTCCTTTTTAGATTCATTTTGGAAAAATAAGTCTGGTACAAACTTTGTAGTTTAGACACTATTCTTTTCAACAAAAAGATATTTCTTGGTTTAGAAGTTATCAATACGATCTACTATAGTGTGACATTTTTCCAAAGACTTTTCCACTGCTTATTATTTATTGATTTCTTTATTTTCAAAAGTTTTTAGTAGTTATGTTAGTCATCATGATTGAGTGCGCATTTAAAAAATGGTAAAAGATAAGACTATAAAAATATTTACTTATTTATTCGTAATGCACTATAAAAGCGTCATAGATAAGCCATAAATACATGCTGATAAAGAGACATGATGTTTTATTTGCTGTTGAAATTTTTTATTTGCCATAAGGATAGAAAATTTTGTATTCGGTTGTTTAGAATAGTACTAATGAAGTTATTCTGAACAAAATTTTGGTCTCTATTTTTAATTACTATTTACTATTTTGGATATTTTGACTCGAAAATATAGGATTTAGACAAAAGTCAATCTTACTAATTGTCGTGTAAGAGATGATCTATGCACTGATGTAAAAATTACTCATTAATCTTTTTCACACAATCAGTAAAATTATTTAGAATAAAGTTGAAAACTTCCAATTATCTTGACTGAAAGCTCATAATAGCTCGATATTATACAGGACATGTTCATAATTTTTAGATAAATATGTAGAGAACACGTTGGTTTGCACATAAGTATTTTTGGTCAAAAATAATATTATAAAATATAACAAAGTTATGATATATTAAAATTTGATTTTGAAGGTGTTCAGCATAGATTCTAACTACTCTACATCTTTCTTCTACATACTAGTTGTTTTGGATTTATCGAATATATTAAGACTCAGTTTTTGACAGCTTTTGTTGCAGTGATGAATTTATGGAGGAAAGCAAAGGGGAGATTGCCCTTGATTCGAACGAGATTTTGTTCGTTTTTCTTCAGCAAAAATGAATGACAAATGAGTTTGTACTATGCCAGGTAAGCCTTAAAAAGTGACTTTTCCCTATGAATAGTTCTTTTTCACAGAGGTGATCCTTTTATAAAATTCTAGACCAGTTGCTGTTTTATTGAAATCTTTTGAAATACATTGCTGCTATCATGATACAGCATGTAAAAAAATCTAGCGAAAAATATTTTTCTCAAACTTTCTGTTGACATTATGTCTAAAACTAATGTTCAAGCAATCAAAATCATTACATTCGAACGTGTTTGATCGCAATATGTATTTGATTATATATGAAAAAATTGTTATTTGTTCGTGTTATCTTATTAGTCATGAGCTACAGTCAAGGTTTCATAGTGATATAAAGAAAGCAGATAAGTTAATTAAAAGATCGCAAAAGGCTATTTTTTAGTACTATATGGATCTTTTTGGATTGCATAAGTAACTATTTTTCAAACGTCTCTTCGAACTATACAAATTTGATTAATTGGTATTATTTATTTATTTATTTATTTATTTTTTCTGATAAAATAGAAAACATGAAACATAAGTTAATAAAATCAGTAAATTATCACATTTTTTAAATCAAAGACTATAAAACAACTTATCAAAACCATTGATTTCGTACAATAGACCAAATTGTTTCTTCAACGCGTACTGTTTTAAGATCATTAAATGTAACTGGACTCAATGAAGATAATTCATAATAGAATTCTTTTGAATAATATTCTTGCAATCGAGACGCAGCTTCTAAAACCAACACAATAGAAAACATCATCATTGAAACTCGAACATAATGTGCTAATGTAACACCAGTTTTTTGATCTGAAACTGTACGTTGATCATCATGAAATTTTTCATATGCTGGGGCACAATAACAATATTGTATAAGACGTGCCGTGGGTGCGTCTAATGTTTGACCTTCAGCAAGAGTTTGAGTAAAAATTGTTCGATGATTATTTTTCATATCTTCTTTTACATCCTTAAAAAAATAAAAACAAACAGGAAATTATCTTTTTAAAATTAATTTTATCATTAAAAATTTAAACTTACTTGTAAATCATCAAGTAATTGTAAACCAAATCCTAAATATTCTAAATAACTCATTTTAGCTCTTGTTAATCGTCCTTCAATTAAAAATCCAGCAGCTATTAATGATGCACCACCTTTTTCTGCACTAACTTGTTCAACTTGTGTCATTGTTGGTACATAACCATCTTCAGCTCTTGCATGTTGTAATGTTGATTTCATTTGTGATTCATGTATTGTAGCTAAACTCATATAAACGCCTTCATATTCATCGTCACGCCTCCAATCATTTTCAATGAATTTAACCATATCAAATATTTTTACTATACGATTGGCTTGTGATTGTAATGATGACGGTAAATTTAGTTCAGACACATTTGATTGTTTTCCATCAAAATGTACTTTAGGATCATATGTTGGTTCACCAATCAGTAGTCGTTCATGGAAAAGTTTTGCAAAATCTAATTTTGCTTCTCGACTAATATCGTTACAATCGACTAAATCATCTGTATAAGGGTAAAGCATATTATAACCAAATATAGAATCTGTTAAAATTAAAGGTAAGTTAAGTTGCATTTGAAAAGCGATCATAAACCAAACAGTTCGACCAGCTTTAAATAATTCTTCATAACTGATTGATTCATCGTATCGTTGTCCTTTCTTAAGAAATTCTGTAGTGATTCGACCCATTGATTGATATATACCATAAAGAGATTCATCTCTTAATGTGGGTACATTTAATGTTTCATTCCATAGTTCAAAACCTGAAACAAAAAAATGAAAAAAAAATGTTTCATAAAGTCATATTTTTCTATTTTTGTTTTCGTTTCAAAACTACAATCTTAGAATAACAAAAAAACAAAATCAAACTAAATTTTTCTATGATTTAGTTCAAAGTAATAGGTTTCACATAATCTTTTTGAATTTTATTCTTTGACATTAATGAATAATAATCTAATTTATATTCTTTCAATAGTTTCGTTGAAAATTATATTGAAAATAAACCATAGCTAGAATTAAATTGTCATATAATTACTTCTCGATTAATCATCAATGCTATTTTTATTTTTTTATTTACCCTTCGAATGAATTTTCTTTTTGAGAAATGTTTTCTTGAGCAATGCACAATAAAAAGCAAAAAATTTCATTTTTCTTAGACGTGCCCGTTGTTGCTTAGGTGTTTGTCGTCTGACTAGATTGTTATCAGTTGTTGGTAGACCAGTAGGTAGTGAATACCATAATTTTAACGTACTATCATAATTTAATTTCAATCGTTCTTTTCGAAATTCTTCATATGTCTTAAATTCGAAGTATGTGTCCGTATCTAAATTATCCATCTAGAAAAATAAAATAAAAGTATAAATAAATTTATTCATAAAATTGTAATGTAGTATTAAAATCATTTATTTCATTCTTAGTTATATAATCAAGCAATTGTAGAATTTTATCGATGCTTCTTATTTTCCTCCTACTCCTTTTTTTATTTTGTTCTATGTTGACTCGTACTATTTCTCCAAGGATATTTTTTGCAGCACAACGAAGCTGTAAGTTAATGTAATGTTATGATGACGGTTGACGGTGACAACCGACAACCGACAACTTTTTTTAAAGAGTAGATTAAAAAAAAAAGCGAGCGGAAAAAAAAAATAGAATCGTTTCTCAAGTAGTGACGGAGGTTGATGAATCATTGACATAAAAAAGCATGCCATCAAAATAGGACCATTCGTTCGTAATTTCAGTCGTAAGTTTGAAATGAGTAGGAGATATGTTGAAGAGACAGAAAAAAAAATAGGATGGTATTTACTCAAGAGCAAAAAAAAAGCATCTATGCTTTTCATATTGATTAATCAACGAAAGAAATTGGATATGAACTAGGTATGCATTAATCTCAGTCGAAACAATATTCTATCGGACACGTACTTTTGAGATTGATGTCCAATGGGACTATTAATCATTCGGATTAGTACGAAGTTCCGTTCATGCGCAGTTGGCTTGGCATCTAAATAGGTTGTTGTCTAATTGAACTGAGACTCGTGTATGTGGTTATATAGGCATGAAATGTTGAGGAAAATAATTTCTTGAATTATTTTTCTTTTCTGTAGTCATGACTTTATGCGATGTCAATTAAGACGAGAGACAGTTCTACTATTTCTGTTTTATATTATATATGGAGGTGTGTAATGTCAACAATATAGACTTGTGATGTGTTCATGACGTCAATAGAAAAACGAAAGAGTAAATAACAAATAAGAAAGTGAAGGGCAGTTTGTTCTCGAATTTCTTTACTTCATGTTTGATCCATATATAATACTGTGTACAGAGAAAAAAGAAGCAATCAAAGTTTCTTTTGATCGATTACAATCAACGATAAAAGGTTCATGTAAAACATAAAAAACTAATCGTCTTTAAAAAAAAAAGATTTTCCATTTGTATGATTTAAATATAAAAAAAACTATTATTTATTATTTATGAAAATAAAAATAAACCAAAACCAAAATTAAAATGAACAAAACAACCAAAACAAGTATTGTTATTAAACACGCATAAAGTAAAATATCATTATATCGATGAAATGTTTGATCTTTCTTTGGTATACATAATAAATGCCGTTGATAAGCTAACTTTTCATCGTCAGATGATAATCGACCAATACGAAACAGAAATGGTGACCATGGCGAAACACAATAAATACGATACCAAGCTATTGGATGTCGAAAAAATAAATAATATAAATTAACTCGTACACCTAATTCATCACCAATGACATCGCTATATTCAAAAAGATTAACTAATTGTCTAAGACGTTTATGATCATGTGGATAAAGACATGCATGTCTTGCCCAATATGCTCGACGACGTTCAGCCATTACTTTTTCTGATGGTAAATGTCGTCGACCAGAGAATACTGCAGCTACCCAACGTGCTTGTAACTCTCCCATTGCTGGTATAGAACCAAATACTGGTCTTGCTGTACCAACAAATGCTAAAGTTCCATTAACACCGGATGCAAAAACAAGTTTGTATAAATCATGTATATCTGTACTAGAAAAAAATGGATGTGTCCATTGAAAACCAGTACATAAAAGAATATGATCAATTTCAATTGGATTTTCTTCTTTATCAAATGTTATTGATTGTCCATTAATATTTGTAATTCCACGTTTTGGAACAACACGATTAAGTGCAATATGATCAACAACTTCTCGACTTTTATTAATAAAGCCATGTAAAAATGGAACTGTTGGAGCCCATTGAGGTACACCTGTACCACCAATTCCCCACATAGGTACAAAAAACATTCGTCTCCAACAACGAACCATTATATTATTATAATAACCAAATAATCTCATTAACATTGTATACATAATATCAGCTGGTTGTTGTCCTAATATTCTTGATTGAAACCATTGTCCTTCACGAATACTCATATATACACGTTTAGCTACTGTAGCACTTAATTCAACAGCTAAATCACTTGCTGTTTCACCACCACCAACAACAAGAATTCTTTTATTAATAAATTTATTATCATATGGAGTTTTATATGTTATACTATGAGAAAATGTACCAGTAAATTGATTAAATGGATAACTTGAACGTGGATCACTAGCTATTTGGTGTTGTCCTGAACAAACAACAAGATATTCGCAATCAATTATTTTTAAGCCATCATTTAATGTCAGAGTCCATTGTGGTTCGACACGCACAATTTTTGAATTCAGATGAATATTTGACCAAAGTTTAAAATGATCAGCATAGGAATGTAAATAAGCAAGAACTTCTTCATGACAAGGAAATTCACCAATTGTATTCGGAATTGGAAAATCAGATGCATGTAAAAATGTTTTTGATGATGTAACATGAGCTGTTTTATAAACACCACTAACATTCTCATTTTCATCAAAATACCAAATACCTCCAATATTTGAACGACTTTCATATAAATGTGCATCAAGACCTTCAGCTAAGAGATATTTCAAAGCATAAAGACCAGACCAACCACCACCAATAACTACTACACTATGTTTTTCTCTGAAATATATAAAAATTTAATATGTTATTTGGGAATTTTTATTGGTTTTTACCTGTCTTCTGTTGACGTTAACAAAGATTGTTCAGATTCTGCCATTTATTTTCTTCCAAAACAAATATACTATCCTGCAATAGTGTTGTTTCAGAAATAAAAAAACTAAGCTAATGAAAGTTTTTTTTTTCATTCTCTTTCCGTCTCATGTCACCGTTTCTACGGTCACAAACGTGCTTTTATCGACTACTTATGCGTATAAAGAAAAAGTTCGTCTGAAAAAAAAACGAGTACTTTCGATTTCTTTTTTGTTTTTATTAAAACAAAAGTTTTACGTTAATTCCATTGTTGTCTAGATCTCAAAAAATGAGAATTTTTCTTTTTTAAAGAAAACTTATAATAATCTTTAGATGTATAAAAAATAAAACATGTGCCATGCTTAGTATAATCAGCTTTGGAAATGATTAAAAATTTATGGAAAAAAATTGAAGATTTTAATAAATAAAAGAATCGGATTTTTTTTTTGTTTTGAAAAATACACTTATTTATCTGTATAATTGGATTTTAAATTGTTTCTTGTTAGAGAAAAAAGAAAATACTCAAGTACATTTTTCTGTCTTCAAGTGTATTTCTTTCTTATATAAAACTTTCCTATAGTGTCTAATAGAAATATTCTTCAAATAAACTTAATAGAAAGTATCATAGGTTATCTTTCAAGAAAAAAAAAGAAAACTCAGATATACTTCAGTGCTTCTATACAGAAATATAAAAAAAAAGTTAATGCAAACAAGGTTTTTCTCTAACCACTAGCTTATGGTTGTTCTGCGAAAAGAGTAAGTCATCATTTCTTTGAATGAGATTCGTCGGGATCTTTGAATTCGTTAAAACACTTTGAAAAAGTAAAAGATTTTGTTTGATCAAACAATCAGTCATCGAACTTCTAAAAAGTTCTCATAGTAATGTCTACTCAACTATGAATTCTTATTTGTCATCGTTGACAAGTTTTTTCATGCTCTGTAAACACTTGTAATAGAAAAAAAACAAATATATTTAAATAGATTAACAACAAACAATACGAGTTCATTAATCATTTTTGAATTTATTTAAAAAAATCTTGTGAATATATCGGACGGACCTTCACTACATTATCTACACAAATGACAAGTGAAAGATACGAATCTTTTTAATTATTAGATGCATAACTATTATTTTATTTTATTTTCGTTCTTCTTTTCTTTAACATTGTGATGCACAAACTCGCTTTTCTTCATCTTGTATTATTGCAAGGTAAATAGAAAAGAAAATAGTAGGTGCACATTGAATAATAATAAAATTTTTTTGTATCCTTTACTTGTTATTTGTATGAATAATGTACTGAAGATCAGTCCGAAGTATTCACAGATTTTTTAAAATAAATCCAAAAAATTCAAAAATGATCAATGAACTTGTATTATTCGTTATTAGAAAAAAAACAAAGATAAATAAAGAAATGTCTATTTTTATCATCGATTATTTAATATGACATATTCGTACATTTATATTTTTGGATTTTCCACCAGAGTTGTTTCGTACTATAATTGTTTCTCTTTATAGTTCTGTTCAATTTAATTAATGATTATGAATTAATATAGTTTATTGTTAGAATTATTACAAAAGATTAATAATTATTTAAAGTAAAACAATAAGATAAGTATAGAAAGTCATTATTTAGTATTTATAATATACAGATGTGACAAAGATTTAAGTTTCATATGTTATTTCTTTTCAAATTTTATTTTTCTGAGCCCTATCTCATTGAATTTAATGAATTACAAAAATAAACAAATGAATGAACTAAAATTAATGAAGTCAAGTTAGTTGTTGAATTATACTTGAGATAATGGGCAGTCTAGAAAGTTTGTTAGCGTCATGAATACTCATGAATATAAATCATGAATTATAGTAAAGTTGATTACATACATATATCTTCAAAATTGTCAGGAACGGTGCGAGGAGTCGCAGCAGAGAGCTGATTCAAGATCAGAGAAAGTTATCTAATATATTTTTTAAAAATCAGAGAGAATCGCTTAGCAAGTTCTCTAAATTTGGTAAAAATCGATTCACAAAAAATTTCAAATAAAAATATTCGGAGAAGTCCTAAACTGGAATTTCCCCGAGCAGGGATGTGACTTTTACGCTCTCTCCGGTCGCACCGCCCCTGAAAATTGTCATATGATAATTTTTTTAATGAATGTCCTCTTAGCCGAATACATCATACATATGGTTATCTATAAAATAATCGCTAAAAAACATTTCCGATAAAGATTGCTTGTTTCTTTTGAAACTTTAACAAAGATGTATCTCTTGAAAATATTATGTTAGATTGTGTTACTTGAAATTCCATTTAAAAAAAGACAAATTCTTAAAAAAAATTTTTCAGTTCCATCTTCCTGTCTTAATCTTGTTGTTTTTATTGTATGACGTCAAGTACTTGTCGTTATTAATTTTTATGACGCATGACTTCATTGAAGCACATCTACTATTTTAATTAATGAATCAAGTTCTTTGTTTTTTCTGTTTGATCAGTGGATTCAATTTAATATCTTCTTTTGAAGCTATATTAAATCTAAATTTATTTTTGAGATTAATTACGTTCTTTTCATCTAGTGCTTAATTATCTAGTCAGAAAAAAGCCTATTCTAATTAATTAAAATACTTGCCTACATTTCTTTTTTTTTTTGTTAATTCCGTTAAATGTAGCGTTTTATGATGATACTTTATCTTGTTCATTTTTAATATGTTAATTCTCTATTGAAGAGACATTAATCTAAAGACTAGATTCATCATGTTAAGAGAAACTTGTCAGGACAAGTCTTAGTGACCTAAATGCGACAGACATATATCATATTTAGCTCTATGATATTAATGTAAAATACGTTGAATTATAAATTCCTAATGTTAATTAACTGTCAAAAAAATGTTTATTCTTCATTCATTGCTGCATTTCGGACGTGAATATTATTGTTGATTCTCTATATTTTATTTATTTTGTTGCTATGTATTCGTTTAATATTTGCATTTGTATTGCATTGTTTCAAATTTCTTCCTTTTCTTATTCTGTTGATCTAATGATCACATCAATTTGTTATAAGTGTTCATTTCCTTATACACTATAAAATTTGAAACATTGATATTGATTTATATCTTCTGTGTCAGTTGCTTGCCGATGGTAGTATATCTATTATGAAATTATTTAATTAAGTTATATTAAAAGTAATAACTTTCACTATTTCGCATATTCAAACATGAATTTTGATCAATTTGAGTTTCAAGAATGTTTTGCAAATTTAAAGAAAATTCTAGAAAATTCTTCAATAGGATTGCTTTCAATTGTTAGAAAGAGACATAAAGATGGAGTTTTAACTTTTGACTTGTGTCCTTAGGAATAGGAAGGGATGTGAACGCTGGATAACTGTGTTTTAAAGTTACATTCACTATTCTTCTTTGCACATTATGAGATAGAAATGAAATCGGTACCGGTTAACAGCCGATTCTGTTCTGTACTGATATGTCTTATTAATTTTTTGCTCTGAAAATGTCATCGAGGGTGTGCAATGAAACTGTGTTGAAAGTCGACTGTGTCAATTATCACTACCACGGATAGAATAGCACAACAGCTCGTCAATCCAATGTCAATGAGAACTTCAGACCAATCCGCTTACCAATAAACTGGCTACTTTGGTCTACTCAGACAGGTATCAATTCTGAAAAAGTCCAAACTGATTCTATCTCTCCTATGACAGAGAGTTCCAAAAAATATTATAAAACGAAGGATATCATACAGTAAGTTACTATTTGTACTCTTTAGTTTCGTATAATTTTTCGTCTATACACATGAAACGTTCTCTTGTTAATTTAATTCTAATGTTCAGTTAGAAAACGTGTTTTCTTCGAAGGATTACATTCTGTTCAATAGATCAACAGTGATTTTATTGTATCATACTTGACTTTAAAAGAATTATTCAACATAATTAGTTATTCCGAGTAAAATATTTTTTAGATAAATTCTCATTTTATTATTTGTTGTACCTTCCAAATATTTAGATCGATTAATTTGAGAGCAATTTTAATATTCAAGTCTATACGAGTTATTTATCTTGTTCGTTGAAACTACGAGAACAATAATTCAACATTGCGAAGACTTCGCTATCAAATGAATAAATAAAATTCTTATTTACATTTAAAAATATCTAAAAACAAGAATCAATGTCATTAAAGAAATACTATAGGTTAAAGCGACATCAACTAGCAGAAAACTCTCGTATATATTACTAAAATTATAGCAATAAAGTTTCTAATATTATCGAATATCGTTCAGCAAAATTTTTTGGACGAATGTACTTCTCTCAAATCCTATTGATAGTAGAATTACATATACGTATATGTTAAAACCAAGAAAAAAACAAAAAGAAAAGATAAGACAATTTGTATTATTTAGATTTTGAAAAAATATGAAATAAATAAGAAAAAAAAGATACGATGTTGCATCGATCACTATCTTTTATTGTTTTAAAACTGATATTAATAAACATTTCAAAATATAATTTCTTTTTGTCTTGTGTGATGATGGATGAGGTTTTTTTTCATTTGCAATACATATCAACGTGATTATGCACGTAAAATCACAAAAGAGATGAAAGATAATGTTGTATTTCTTTTTTAATATCAGTATAGAAATGTGATCTACCATAAATAATGCGCACAAAGAATCAGATTAAAATAGAATTAACGGGTGTGTGATCAGTTTCCTATCCATCATTTTATTTAGTATCATTTCTTTCATAATCTTTTCACTCTACGAAGAATTTTAAAAAAAAAGTGATCACATCTAAATTTATTGTTTTAATTTAACAAAAAAAAAGAAATCGAATATTTTGCTCATATCATTAGATTCTTCATAGAAAACGATTAGAAACACATAGTTAATCGTATTCTATTAAGGATAAATATAGAACAAAAGATTAAATCATCGTATAAACAAAACACGAATGATAAATAGTTTTTTGTGACATTAGGATAACCTAAAATGTAACTGGATATCCGAAAACATAAATAAATTAGTCGGCATTGTCTTCTAATATAATCAAATCATCTAAACTGTCAACGAGAAAGAACAACGTGCCCTTAAAAGAGTCGACTTCGAAGAGTGAATTAGTAGAATATTGCGTTCAGACAAAGACTTTTTAAAAGAGCTTTTAAATGAATTACAAATTTAGAAATAATATTTTCTATTCAAATTTCAACTTTATCTTATTACTCAAAAGCTGATAGTTACAACTAAATCTATCCAAGCAGATAATTAGATCTATATATGAATTAATAAGTATATGCCGAATTCTTTTTGTTTTTCTATATAAATATACAAATAGTTTTAAAAAGTATGTAATTGATCATGAACATTGAGACCAAATTAAATATACAAAAAAATACATTAGTTATATTTAGAAAAAAAATTAATAAGAATATAGAATCTATTATGCACAAAGTTGTAAATTTTGAAATACATTAATTGAATATTTTATTTGAATTGTATCTTTCAATATTCTTTATGCTTTGTAAAAAAAAGTCACACCAAACCTTCTGTTAATTAAATCAATATTTTGCATTAAAAAGAAAATATTGTATGAATGTATGATAATAATACGTCTTGTACTTCCGTCATTAGTCTTAAGTATCTAAAACATCATTCTTCGAATGAGCATCTCTCGAAACATACTCAAATAAAATATTTATAATGTGTTTTTTTATCATTAGCAAACAAATGAATCCTCTAATTATTTCATGTATAGTTAATATTTTTTATCATCCGACAGTTAATTTCCATTTATGAATCATGATTTGTAAATTCTTATCTTATTTACATTCTTTTTCTTTTGTATACATCTAAATGTTACACATTTCTCTTATATTCATTTGAAAATGAGAGCTTGATTAAACGAAATCAAAAAAAAAAAAAAAAGAAAATCTAACAAATGTCAAATCAGTGCATAATAGAAAACACTGTCTAATCATCGATTATTATTTTAGATACCAGCAGATCGAGTACGACCAAACAATAAGTATACAATCAAACCTATATAAAATAATATTTTAAAAGTACAATCTATTAGAAATTTCAAAAATTCTTTTAATCTTACCAATAATAGGAAAGAAAAAAATAAATAAAATCCAAAGTAATTTTTCGATCATTGTTTTTCCTGAGCGAAGAATTTCAATAGCAGCAATAATATCCAATATAAGAATAATCTTACAAAAATAAAATCAAACAATTTAATTTTTAAAATCAACATAATAACTTACTAAACCAATAATACCACCAATTATCGATCCAATTGAATGAACATCAGCTGCAACACACTCAACAATAGCCAAAAGTAACACCGCAATAGGTGTTAAATTCATTAAAAAACCCATCTCAGAAAATAATAATAACGAGTAAAGAAGTTCTATTTATCTAAAGTAAAAGTATGCATGTACATACCTTGTTACTAATATTATTTAGCACATAGTACCTTTGACGCTATACTATCGCCTTTCTGTTCTTTTGTGGTCTATTTTGTATAGAGTTGAATAAATCTTCGTACTCAATTTGCTTCTTCCTTTCGTTCTTTTCTTATTTCTTTCTGTCTTTTAGCATTTGACGATTGATGGACAAATACTTTGTATGCTTCCTATCCGTTTTCTTTTTTGTCTTCTTCATAGGGAAAATAATATCAATGAATCGTGTGCAAATATATACCGCTGTTTATCTTAACGACGTGAATAAAAGTTAAACCATGTGGCTTGATGAAAGATGTAAGCAATGAGTTGTATCAATATAGACGTTAGTATAGACATTGTGATCATAATCCGAACAAAATGTGTTTCTATTTGAACAACTAGTAGACAATCAATCTGATATAGATCATATTCTAATCAGTTCTATACGAGAATTAAAAGTAGTTTTATTTTACCCAATAAATCTAAGATAACTTTCATTTATTTAAAAAAAAACTATAAAAAATTGGAAAAATATACTCCTTTATGTGTTATTAATCATACAGCAAAGAATGATTAATTGTTTTTTATTTTTATGTGATTCAGTAAGAGACATAATATTGATATAATCATTAAAAGAATATTGATATATACATTTTTTTATATAATGATATGAATACTATATATAAACCTACCCTGCTATAAATTTACAAGTATTTTGTCAGTATTTTATTGCTTTCTTATGTAATATAATCTGTCTTAATCCATAACGAAAAATATTATTCACGTATCATTAGATACTTATAAGTACAGACAAGATAATAATGAATTTGTTTCTATTTTTAGAATATAAATGAGATGCAATAATTGCCCTAAATAAAAAAAATATATGATATTCAATTCAGAAAATTGTCTATATTAGAATATGAAATCTTATATTTAAGTTGACGTTTCATTCTCTTTCGTTTCAAGGTCGATATAAAAAAACGGAAAGCATCTTTTTTAGCCATCACATTTATGTTTATTCTTATATTGACATTAGACTTTTTTCTCCTTCTCTTTTTCATTATTCCTTTTCAAGAAAAAAAGGTTTGCTCAATTAAAGAAATGTTGCAATAAAAATAATAAGAAAAAAAGTATTAAAATTTGACCATCAGATTTTGTTTGTTATACGTTAAAAGAAATCTATTAAACAGTTTTTAATTGATACATTGAAAATTAATTCAGAATTATTTAACGATTGAACACTTAACATTAAAAAAGATTGTAAGAAAGAAAAATGTTCTTTAAACATTTACTTGGTTCATATTCATGTTCTGTTTTTACATCAATTAACAAAACGAAATATTATCGAAAACGAAATAATTGTTAGGGGCGTATAACCAGAGGAAAGTCTAGAAAGATCTCAACCTGCTCTTAAAATGTCTGGGTCCACTCTCTAGAGGATACTTCTAAGGTATTGGGTTCTTTAAGCACTTTTTTTCTAACTATACTACTAATAATTCCATCA
Organism: Rotaria sp. Silwood2; assembly: GCA_905329745.1. Lineage (NCBI taxonomy): Eukaryota > Metazoa > Rotifera > Eurotatoria > Philodinida > Philodinidae > Rotaria > Rotaria sp. Silwood2. The sequence continues at coordinate 2,699,831 of CAJNSZ010000003.1, read as the reverse complement.
GATTCGTCGTTTCAATAGAAATCTTCATACTTTTCCTAAATTCCTTATTTATGCTTGATATTATCAAATATTTTTTTTTTGCAAGTAGATCGATAAAGTGTCATTATTTTATTCTTATTATTATTTCGCAAAATATATTTTTTTGATATGATGAGATTCATAAGATTATCATTATAATTAATTTATTGCTGATTGATAAAGACAGTTTCTTTTATATGTTTATTATACAAATTTTCTTAATGATGTTAGTTAAATATATTTTTATAAACTACTACAATAAGATAATTTTTCTTTTTGACGACAAACTCCTTTTTCCTGACGAAATTAATTTTAGTTTATAGAAAACTTGATTTATCTCTTCATGTGTGTTTTTTGTACATTTTTTTTCTCATCTGTTGATACATGATGTATTATAAACTTTGTTTATTGATACCAGATAAGTACCAGTCTTAGTACCTTAGGTGCCATTCATAGAAATAATAAACTTTGCAATTGAATGAAGAAAAACAGTAGAGAAGACGGCTACTATTCCTTTAGCGGTTTACTTCGATCGTTTTTTTCTTTAGAAATTATGCATTGAAGATTCTTTTAATGAACCTTCTCGAATAATCTTCTTAGCGCAAATTCAAGGCAAAAGTGTATTACACAATAAAAAAAAAGGCATAGAATCTGTCTATTGTCACACATTAAAGTCTTATTTTAGTGTGGCTCTTAAGACCAATTTTATGATTGGCATACTGGTTATTTTCTTCATATTTAATCACTGCTTGTCATAATGAAGCACACACATTGATAAAAGACTTTTCTTTAGAATATTGTTTTACTATTTAGAGACAAACACATTCACATAAAAACAAAACAATATTACTGTTGTAATTTTCTTGAACTATTTTTCATCAAAAGAAAAATAGGCTAATCATTTTGTCTATTTTCAACGAAATCTTTTACTTCGTTGGTTTTATAAGTTTTTTTCCCGTAATGAACATCATTGATCTAGTTTGTTAAATCTTTTTCTTTTGTTGAAATTATCTGTCTATCATTGAACGTTGCAAACTTACGACAAAATTAAGAAAAATTATTTCAAAACTTCTTTCTTTATTATTATAAAACGCACCATATATATTATTCCAAGGTAAGAAAGTAACAACATTTTTTTTAGATAGATAGACAATATTAGTAATGTTTTCATTTGTCAAAAAAATACTCTATACCAATTTACTAGCACAGTAGGTCTTCCAGTTTAGTGAATGCTTTTTGCTAGACAATGCTCATCATGTAGAGTTTAATGAGCTATGAATAGTCTGATAAAAGTCCCTGCTATGTTGCTGAGATATTGCACTTTTACGGCATTTTTTTAAAATGAAAGTCGTAGTCTTCCTCCAGGACACCGATAAAAATGATTTTGCAACTTGGAGTTGACATTTTGCAGAACAATAATTTTCAAGTAGAATAATTTATGATGATAATTTTAAGTCTTTTGATTTGCTCCTATGCTCAAATAAGAACATCGACTACACTAATGCCTATGAATGATATAAAAGACACATTTTTATTATATCCGTACCCTCAGACAGCATCGATCTGAAGCTGTTACAATAAACCATTCTGTTTAAGGTTTACCTCTACGCTAATTTTGTGCAGAAATTATAATATCACTTTTTTCGACATTTCTGAGAGGAGCCAAGACTTTGACTTTAAAAAATACAGTATCTCAACAACAATAAGATAAGAGTTCCAAGCTGATTAGAATCTATTCATAATTCTTTCGAATCTAGATAATGAACATTTTCTCGGTTCAAGGAACGATTTATTGATGAGAGGACTTCTCGCGTAAATTTGATGAGATTTAATTGTTAATCATCAAAAAAAGTCTTCAAGAGATAGATGTCTTATTATTTAGATTAATATTTATAGCTTCTTCGAATATAAATATATGTGTTTGTATTCATTGACATTCATGTTAAATGGTATGTAAAATGATGAGAAGCAACGATAACGAATTCTTAACAATGAATATTTCATTTAGAACATTAATGCAGTTCAATTTGTTCCTTTGGTTTCAGTTTTTTGTTGTATAAGATAAAAAATTGTGAACGAAAATGCTTTTATTCATTCATATTCTCTACTCTTGGTATAGACTCTTGCTGAGATGATAACAGTTTAATCACTATTTCTATTTGTTAGCATAGAAAAATGATAATTTCTGTATTCTGTTTTTAACATCTGTAATGTTAACCTATGATATAAATTTCTAGGAGAGAAGGGTCACCCATACCTTTGAATTATTTGCATCTATTTTTGAAACTGTCACCAAAAATATGACATTCTTTAACGACTAGAGAATTTGTTCATCTTAAGACGCTGACTTATCTTTAACACATACAAGAAAGAATATATATAAATAAATATAAGTGTCTGAATTGTACTTCATGATAAATATTCTCTCGAGCAGTTTTCTAAGCTAATTCTATTGAGTCATATTTAGGAGCATCTTGTATTCAATATTCTTTTTGTTTGAAAATGTTATTAGCTTTTTCTTAGATGTTTATACTACATGGTTGAATTGTTTTGATATTCATCCCTTTATAAACGTAATCCTTTATACGATCGATTAATTATTCATGATTAGATATTAAAATTAAATAATACAACATGTTTGGCCTCATAAATAGTTACCTCAATTTTTAACATTCCATAACAAGGAATTGAATATTTTTCGTATCATTTATGGTAAGAGCAAACTATTTCTATTTTCATCTATCTTCTAATTAATACTATGATGTATATTATCGTTGGTGGATCATATTTTTTCATTAGTAGAGTAGAAATATTTTTGTTAAATCTCAATAATTAATAATAATTTAGTAACGATGAATCAAACTAACAGTTATCTAATATTAATCCGAAGTATGTAAACTTTTTTTCCTGCTTTTTCTTTTTATTAAGTAGAAAAACATCTGTATGTGACGGTCTTCCTTGACGAAAGAAAGAAAAATATGATCTAACAGGCATTGTTTGATATAATTCAGCTTTCAAAATATATTCTCCTTATGCTATCCAAGTATGATTAAATTTATTTTCTAAAATTACTTTTTTAACTTAACTATTAATTATCTCTATAGAAAAATGTTTTCATAAATAAATAATTATATTTTTTAATAAAAAAAATTTATTACATGCATTGCGTTATAAATCATTCATAGAAGTAAGCTTACATTTAATACTAAACATCAACAGTAAAGTGAAATTTTTCAGTGTAAAGTTAAATGATGAATAAATCTAGAAGGATTGGAAAGAACACTCATTTTTTCGTCATTTATAGAAAGCTATTGGTGCAATGCCTGTGAGATTAATATATGAAACACAATTGATCTATACATATTATAAATTAAGGAATTCTGCAACATATACTTAAGTTTAGAACTACGAGTGTAATAATGACGTTTCAAATAATATAATGTTAAATGACACTTTCTCTTATAAGAATAATGAAATAAATAGAAGACTATAATGTTCAATTTTTTAAAAATTGACAGATAAATTCTTTTTTTTTTATTAAAAGTGATGAATACATTTGAAATAAAAAATATATTAGGAACTAATAAATAAGTTTTGTGAACGTTTATTTGAGACGTGTCATGAACTGCTGATCACATGATCAATTAAACTGAATCCTAAATAAACGATTTAAAATGAACTAAGGCATATGAATATACCTTGTATCTAATGAAAAACAAAATACTGTGTAGAATGAAATCTTTTCATTTTACCAAACAATGTTCATATCTTTCTTTCATATTAAATTGCTTATTTTTTATATATATAATTTGACTGATCATTTAAAGTTATTGTTTATGAATAAACATCTAGTGAAATATATAGAAAATAATGAGATAAGACAAAAGACGAGAAAGACAATTTTCAAGGTTTATATAGTTAAAAACTAGATTGAACAAAGATATGATAGTTAATTTGTTTTTTTCTATAATCAACTTATTACTTGAATCAGCTAAATATAGCATTTTACTTTTTCTTAATGTAAAATATCTTGTTAGTCAAGTTCGAAATATTGAATACTATATTGCTACTTTTACACGAGAAAATATCATATAATATTATCTTATTTGAAATGTTGATACGAGTACTCAAACATGATATAATTATATTCAATTAGAGATTAGTCTCCTTCTGGATATAAATTAATTTTCATCCGACTTCATAACTTACAAAAAACACTGGATATCCGTGATATAAGAGATCTGTTTCGTATTATGTTTTAATGAATTTGGAAAGAGGATTAAAGATACGTGGCTTATATTCGATTTTCTTTCATAATAATATCACAGAGGACTTTCGTTCTATGGGCTATATCTATTACAGATTGTGACGTGTGTTTGGTAAGATGCTTATCACGATCGGTTGCAAATATCTATCCGTATACTTAAACAATCTTCTGAAAGTATAGATCACAAAAGAAGTATCTCTCTTTATTTATATTTTAATTGTATCTGTCGACGATAATGCTGAAGTATAGCAATGCATTTGAATACTTCTCTATTGTTGACTTAGGTAAAGTATAAGAATTATTTTTTTTTACTTAATAGTTAATAATGTTCTTCAATGACACTTTGAATTTTTAATCAATTACATTACAAATGATAATTAAAATTTTATTAAATCATTTAACGTAAACAATTTATTGCAATAGAGTTAAGTTTTTTAAAATATAAAAAGAATAAGGAAATGTATGTTGATTCTGTTTCTTGTATAATTATGTAATAACACTTAGTTTACACATTTTTACATGTATGAATCGGAAAATTGAAGAGAAAACCTTGAATTGATGATACAATAAAACTTAGGAAATCAATTATGATTATTAGAACAAAAAAAAACACTAAAAAAAAGAGCTTTCCTGAGAAAGAGTAATTATCATTTCGTGAACTTTAAACTAAATAAAATTCATCGTTTTACCGTTTGATTAAATTTGAGTCCTGTCGCAAATATACCATTGACTTTTCGATAGGAAGCCTTTCTAAATTACTATTGATAATATTGATTTGAATGATAACAGATAAAGATTCTTCGATTACTCAAATGAACATATTTAATCGTAATTGAATCGTTACTAAATACTGTCTAAATCGTAACTTTATTGACAAAATCAATCATTTGGTACCGTACAAATCTTATCCATAGAAAAGAAAAAATAATGAATAGAACGCCATTATTTTTACTTCCTTGAAATTTAGCTTACGAGGGAACCTTCCGTGGTGATCCCTGCGGATTTCAATGAATTTTTGGCCACATATAAAGTACAACGCCCTAGTAAGAAGACTAAAAGGATTTGAGTGTATAGCACTTCCTTCAAAATTTATGATCGTTTTACTGAATTTTGGACCGATTTCTAGATATTTATCGAAAAAATCAAATTATAGAATTTCGACCTGTAATTTAGCCAAAGTGTAGGTCTAATGATCCTGAAAATATTCTGAAAGTTTCAATCAAAAAGAATGTTCTTTTCTCGAAATATCGAATTTTCAAAAAAAAAAGCCACTCACCTCAGATAGCTCACAAAAGCTGACTTCACTTAAAAATTCAATATCTCGGCAAAAGAAAATTCTTCTCGCCTGAAACTTTCAGAATATTTTTAGGATCATTAGGCCCACCTTTTAATTAAATTTCAGGTCGAAATTCCATAATTTGATTTTTTAGATAGATACCTAGGAATGAGTCCAAAAATTCAGTAAAAAGGTCATAAGTTTTGAAGGAAGCGCTATGCGCTCAAATCCTCTTAGGGTTTTTACTAGGGCATTATTTAATATCTATGGCCAAAAATTCATTGAAACCCGTAAGGATCACCTCGGGAGATTCCTTTGTTAGATTAGAAACCATGCACGTTCTGACGATCATCATCTAAAACTATTCAACCCAAATTTTCAGGTCATATGGACTTTTTGTAGAAAACATAGTCTTTACTTACATCTGAATACTATCTACTGATTATTAAGAGGTTTGTCTTAAATCGTTCCATTCATGTCTACTAGAATAATCATAATTTCAGCGAATCGGAAAATTTTTTCATGCGATTTACCTAAAGATGAAATATATAAACCTGGAACAAAGTGAACAACAAAAAATATCTTATGTGTCCTAATGACACAATATAGTCAGTCTATAACAGTTGATTTTTAGTAGTATATCTGCTACCACATTTGAAATCAAACCAGATCAAATTGAACTATTTTATATGTTATGTAATTTGTAGTTTTTGTATAAAATGATAAAAAATATATCGAAAAACGAAAGTTTACCTTCGAGATGATATGAGGCTCATACTGTCAGTAGCCAGATAAATATATTCAAGGAAAGCAGCCTCGGACATTTTTTTAGTCCTCTTTTTTAGTGTACTCAAAAAGTGAGTACACTACTAAAATCGGTCTGTGTGTCCGGCCGGCCGGCCGTTTACACGATAACTTTCGAAAGGAGAGTCAGATTGCGATGAAATTGTCTACACAGTTTAGTCTTGACAATATCTTGGTCGAGTTCGAAGATGAAAAGGATCCGCCAGGAAATGGCTGAGTTATCGAAAAAATTGTAATTTTTGACCAGACCATCCCTGAGGTGGGGTACAGGGATTTTTTCAAAAAAAAATTTTTTTCTCAGAATTATTCACAACATATATAGATCGACTCAGTTTTTAACGCTGATTCTGAATCTGATATTAGTTTTGAACCGAATCATAGTTTTGTGTACTCAAAAAGTGAGTAGACTATAGAATAGTCAGTGTGTCCGTCCGTCCGGTTGGCTGTTTACATTATAACTTTTGACAGCAGAGTCAGATTGTGATGAAACTTTCTACACAGCTTAGTCTTGACAATACCTCAGTCGAGTTCGAAGATGAGAAGGACCGGTCGATCCGTTCCTGAGTTATTGCAAAAATACTCATTTT
>CAJNSZ010000003.1:2660957-2692791 GCA_905329745.1 Rotaria sp. Silwood2 | reverse complement strand
AAAATTATATATACTATATATGCTATCCCATAAAGTTTCACAAAAATAAGCTTTCACAATTTTTTACAGACATGTTCAAATGAGCTGAAATTTTGAATTTAGAGGGGTTTTTCGGCACGGGCTTTCATCTGAAATACTTAGATTGAACATTTGACAATAAATCGTTAATCTTCACAGTGAGAATCGGACCCCAAATTTGGCCTTTCTAGTCTTGTTCAAGAAATTTTTGCTACCAAAGTTGATTTGCACAAAATTCTGAAAACGTCATTCTACGCATTGTGATCTGCTCTTTCAAATGAGACTAGTCTCGATTAATTCTACGGCGTTGATTCGACTAATTGGCCTTATCTCTGGAAACACCTTTTCTAAAAATGGTATATAGTACCAAGAAAATATTATCTGAGAGTAAGATACTTTTAATGCCACCAAAAGATAGCCCATGGTCAATAGTATATATGGTATAAAAATCTCGGTTATATCTCTTATCGTTCTTTGAAAAATGAAAATTTACTGAAAATTAGTGCTCTAAAAGGTATACTAAATATAGCCTACCCCTTCATACTTGTAACGCGCATATCTCAAGAATGGCTCGACCGTTTGAGCTGAAATTTTCAGTTTATTCCTAACTCTATGTGGGCTATCTACTGTAAAAATATCAGCCAAATCGATGACATCGATTGAGCAAGGTTATGCTTAAAATGGTCGTGGCTTACATGCAATGCCTCATATAGAAATGAACAAGAAAATAAACTCTCGATTTCTTTTAATTGACTTTAATAATTAATCAAACTTTCGATATTGAATTATGTGTTGTATTTTATAAGTGATGAGCGAAACGGTTAAAAAAGAAACTGAGAGAAAGAAAAGAAAAATGACAAAGTATTCTATCAGAAGTCGTTTTTGTGTGTAATTACCGGTAAGTTTTTTCTTATATCTAATTGCTAGCAAGTAAAAAACGGAAGACATGCATCCATATTCACGCCTACAAACATGCACATATTCAAGGGTATCTATCTAACTTGTAATTCTATCATCATTGACAAGGCGACAAGCTTTTCTTTTTCTGTCTATTCGCTTTTTTATTTTTATTTCATTTTTGTCTGTGGAAAATACACGAGAAAACTATATTTAAAGCTTGACAGAAGGTGTTTTATTTTTTTTGTTTACTATTTCTAGTTGTATTAATCGTATTGTTAGTGAACATTAACATAGAGGTAAACGAGTACTACGATTATATATATATAAGAATATTTATGTTAATATCTGTATGTCTAGTTCTTTAAAGATATGATCTATTGTGATTTAATCCAAAACAGTCTTTCATTCTTTTTTTCTTTTGAATCAGTTTTGATTCGATGAAAATAATACTCGAGCTAATACTTTTTTCTTTCCTTTTAGATAAGAAATACAAAAGAAATGAGTCTTAGATGAATGAAAGACAAAAAAATGAAAAGTCCATAAGTAGAATTTCATATTATCAATTGAGAAGTAGTTAAAAAAACAAGCTTGTGTGTTTTTTCTTTTAGTCTATTTATCACATCAACTTTTTCTTGATATTCTCTTCCAAATTGTCATATTCATAGTTTGAAAAAAATTCCTTTGATGAAGACAACAAATTATCATCTATGATACGCAGCTTTTTTTTGCTTTTGAATAGCAATTATCAAATATAATATTTTGAATACGTTTTTTTCAGATCTGAATGTTGTATAATAGTAAAATTACAAAAGAAAAATAAATACAGAATATTTATAAAATTTATACAATGGAGATTGATATAATTAATAAAACAAAATTATCAAATATGATTATAAATTCAACATTTACATGGTGTTTATTAATGCCATCAATACATTTATTCAGTTTAATATCAAATATACTTTGTATAATTGTTTTTTGTTCAAATGTATTTATTAAAAAACCAATAGCTATTTATTTTATTTGTTTATTAATAAGTGATTCAATAACATTATTAATTGGTTATATTGAAATGATTGATCGTGAATCAAATATGATTGATAAATCTTCATGGTTATGTTTGTTTAATGAAAAAATTATACATAAATTAACAGATTTTATTTATACATTTATGGGACGATTTTGTCTTGAATGGGTTTTATATAAAGTTTTATGGACACGTGCATCAACAATTTTACTGGCTATATTAAGTGTACAACGAACAAGAACATTTTTTTCATTATCTTATCATGAATCACGTTTATGTGCATTTGTTGCATGTATATTTAGTATTATAATTGCTGTGACAATAACATGTTTAGAATGGATTGGTGTACAATATGAAAAAGTTAATGATTTAAATCTTTATTTAGAAATTTTTCAAACGATTCTTAATACACATTCATCACAAGAATTTTATTCAACATTTTTATATCGATATTATAATGAATCACTAACCAATTATCCATGTATGATTGAATCATTTAATATAACATCTTCTTCTGGTCTAGCTAATCAGGTAATTTCCTTTTTTTCTTACTTAAAACTATAAGATAATAGAAAAGAAACGAAGATGTCTTCGATTAGATTGTTTTAGAAAAAAACTTTTAATTCATCGCTTATAGAATTCAGTTTGAACTATTCATAAATAGTTGTGAAACCAAAAGTCTTATTTTACTTTGTTGATTGTTAATAAATTCTGCTTTTTGATATTCATGTTGAATGAAACGACTAAATGTAAATATATATTTCCGCAAAAGGCATAAGAGCTGAAACATCATCATAGCGTATAATAATCCTTATATTAAAGAACAATTTAGAAAGGAAGATCTTTTTCTTTTTTTCTATTAAAATAAAAGAGAATATTCTATTGAATGAAATTTGTCGTCATTTAGTTCTCAGATTACAACATTCATTTTAATTCTAGCAATGACGTAGGAATTTTCATTTTCTAGAACAATAAAAGAATTTCTTTTTAGATATTCATACGAAAAATAAATTATAGTATTAGCATAAAAAAGGTGAATAAGTGCAAAAAAAACCTATTCATAAAATTATTATAAATAAAAGATAACAAAATTTAGATTTACGATAGTTATACTGAATTTTTTAAAGAAATATCATTAATAATAAGAAAATATGTATTGAGAAAAACAAATGAAATCATCAAGCAAGTTCCAAATATAATGAATATCTAGTGTATATTGAATTACAATGAAAGATTAAGAGCATGCAAGTAATATAAGAACATGTTTTCTTTCTTTCTGAACACTTTTGAAAAAGAAAAACATATTCATCGTTCTTTGAAAGAGAGTTTATTAAGATATAAAATTTCTATGAAAAGTAAATGAATTTTTTTTTTAAAAAACAACAGATAATCTAGATAAATTTTAGTGAAGACAGAAAAAAAATAATTTTCTATTTCAACAATTGAACTATAATTATATATAAATACCATGTAGGCAATATAAATTGCAGAAAAGTACTATTATTTTTTTTTTTTTTGCTTTTTAAAGACAATATGTTTTTTATCATATGAATTAGTTTCTTTTTGTCTTTTTGCTCAATAATTAATTATTGTCAACAGAACTCAAAAAAAAAAAAAAAATAGCTCAAGGTAAAATAGCACACTGATTGCATGATGTTTTGTATCAATTTGAAAAAAAAAACAGAACTATAGAAATCATTAATTAAGATAAATATGTCTATAAAAAGAAATCAATCAAAGAAAGGAGACTCATGTTTTCTTAAAATATATGGTCGTCTTTCTATATGTTTGAGAGGAAAACACAGTTCTGTAATTACGTTCTAAATGCTCGGTTTAATGTCAATTGATGAAATATGTTTACGTTGATTTTTTTTTTCTTTTTGTTTTTTCTTAAAGAAAACTGAAATTTGTTAATTTATCGGACAAAAAAAAACTCATATAGTGTCAAATAGAAATTTTGCATTCGTTTTAGGTTAAAAAAAAAAAAAACTTCGCAATATAATCTGTAGTGTAAAAGAACATAGTGAGAGGAGACATGACTTTCCTGTCAGGCTCTTTCTATCTGATTGATAAGTAGACTAATTTAAAATTCAATTTATCTTGTTGAAAACGAACATACGTAGTTTAGAATAGTAACAATAACGTCGATTTCATTTGAATGTTGAAAATAGTCTTCTGAACTATTTCAAAAAATAAAAGCATGTAACACGACTATGAAAACAGAATCAATTTTCTATCGTTTTTTTTTTGTAATTGAAATGTTCTATCAATTAAAGCCGTATTAATTGTTTATGTGTGAAAAAAAAATTAAGAAAAAAATGTTTTGAAAAGATATAATTTAGATGTACTGTGTGAGATTCATTTCTTTTGGATAAGGTTCTCTTCATGATACAGCTCAGTAAAAAGAATATAAGTCGATAGAACTCTTTTGTTGACAAATGTATTGTATTTATTTTAAACTCTCAAGTTCAGTTTTTTTAATTGTTATCTGACGGACATATTGAGAAAATCTATGATAATAAAGCATATGATAAAATAGACAGATTGACATCAAATACACCTTTCTATCCTTGTTTTCTTCTGTCTGAGTTGCATGTTGAAATATTAGAGAAAGATCATTATCACGACTATTCTACAGAATAACACACTGTTCAAATAATTTCAATTAAAATACAATAAACATCTGACCTATTTCATCGACGCTCTCATCCACCCCATATTCCAAATATGCGATGATCTTGTCAAAAACAAATCTGTTTTACAAATATAGTTTCATAATTACAAATATACAACTTCTATTAACTTGAATGAAAAGATTATCAGTTTACATTAGAGTATAAATATTTACTTGAAATACTTTTCAGTACATGACTAAATAAAGAATGAAAATATATAATACGATGTATTAGTAACTCATTAGATGCTGCACTCGAACACATGATTTACATATGTTGTTAAAGATAACTTTACAATAATAATCACATTGACTTTGAAGGGCAAATAGATAAATTAAAAAAAAAGCTCCTGTCAATTAAACAATGATAATATTCTGAAAGATCTCATTCAACTAATTAAAATCCATAATTTGCATTTTATTTTCATGGAAGGTTATTTAGTTTCTATATAGAAGAATTTGTGAAACGCCATACTAATAAAATAGAACAAGCGCGAAAGAATTATATAGTGACGCACTCTATTCGCGTATCACTGATACGCATCTATAGAAAATAGATGAAAACATATTCATTATAACGCATATTTGGCTAATAACTGCTACTATCAATAACAGTTGAATAGTTTGCCTAAGGGAAAACTATTTTCTTTAGATTTTATGATCATTATTAAGACGCCATCAATTCATGTCGTTGTAAAAAAAAAACATAAAAGAAAGCCGAAAAAAGGTCATTCAGTAGCCTATATTCAAATGAATATATCAGTATCAAAATATCGATAGAATTTAAAATGAATAAAATTTTTCACGAATTCATTGCTACTCATAAGATAGGTAGTATTATTATAAATGAGAACATTTTTTTCACATGATTTGTTTTGTATTTTATACATTAGTAAATACATGTTGTCAATAGATGCCTTGCAATAAAAAGAGAATATTAATTTTAAATCATCATGTAGAAATTATATTGGTTATAAACCTAATGATAAAATGTGACAGGCAACGTATGATGACATAAGAAATAGAGTTGAATACTTTTCCCTTTTTATTCAATAATATAATATTGATTTAAAAATCATATTTTTTATAAATTTTTTAGTACAATTGTTCATCAGATGAAAGAGCATCGCAATTTCATCTCCTAACGAAATCCTTACTATCTAATCGTGATGTAGAAACTACGGAACATACAACAATACATATATTAACAAATATTATGTCTAATGATTATAATTTATCGGATCATTCAATATTAATTGAACATAAAAAAATCGCTAAATCATCTGATTTTATAATAAAATTATTCGAAAAACGTTCTTGTCAAATAGAATTAGATTATTCATTTTGGTTAAAAACATTTCATTTTCTTCATTCCGTATCATTTACATTTAATCGTCATGCATTTGCAATATTTTTTGGTAATGCATTACCATCATTTATTGTTGTTCTTGCTAATCTTTTATCGATAAAAGTAATTTATTTTTCGAAAAGTTTAAAATATTTAAAACAATCAACAAGGAAAAATCGTCGTAAACGTCGTTTACAAAATGATTTACGTGCATTTCTTGTTATAATAATTGAAAGTTTTTCAATTATAATGATATCATGGGGTATACCAATATTTTTAACAATGTATCATTGTCATACATTATATGTTGTAACTATAGCTGCATGTCCAAAAATAAAAGATTATTTAGCATTATTTCTTTTTACTGATTTATTTAATTCATCAACAAATTGTTTATTATATTCCTTATCAGGAAAATTATTTCGATCGAGATTTATTTTTATGATAAAAGTAATACTTACATGTGGACGTGGAACATTATGGAAAGTAAAACAAGATGCATTACATCCAACAAGTCAACCACTTGAACGACAACTATCAAATAATCCATCAACAAATAATCATAATAATAATAATAATAATAATAATATTGGTAAACAAGCATTACGATGGGGAAATCATCGTAATTCAGAACATTTATCGTTGTCAATGATTGATCATCAAAACACAAAATTAAATAATTCAGTAAAACTAAAAACAACAACATATAACCAAATACATGTACCAAGTTGTCATTTATCTGATGATAGCTCTTTAACTATGCGTAAAACAAGTGAGGATCATGATGAAAAAAATTCTTCAAGTGAACATGAATTCGATATAACAAGAAAATCTAAAGATATTCAACTACGACAAAGTTCTCAATCAATAAGATTATTTTTCCTTGATAAAGTACGATCATTGGGTTCCACAAGTAATACGAGAAGCAAATCAATTGTATTAAAGCATCCATCAACAGTATTGACAGTACATAAACGAAAAGTTCGAACGAAAAAAAACTTTTTCAAATCAATTAATTCAAAACGACACGCAAAAACAAATTTATCATTTTCATCATCTTCAATTACCGGTAGTAGTAGTTATGGTTCACAACGAAAACATTCATTAAAAAATCGTTATTCATTATCAAAATTAATATTGAATAATACGATAGATAATCGACCGATAGCTAAAGAGAGTGTTTTTGAAAATTTAACAAGCTTGTGAAATATTATCCCTTTTATTTTCTTTGTTTATATGTCGTTTGTGATTATTAAATAAATAATTTATTTATTTGTACTGTTCACTACTGAAAAATAATGTTCATACAATAGAGCACTTCAAAAAATAAATGCCTTGACATAATAAATACACTAGGATTATTTTTCCTTTACATAGTAACAATGTGTCAAATGAACTAAGGAAGAACAAAAAAATTCATGCAATAAAATAATTTTGGTTTTCTTTTTATATTCAATTTCTGTTTATGTCATCTTGACCAGTTTTAGCTTGTGGAACTCACATTATATTTTGCGAAGAAAAATATAGTGAGTGTAAGTTTAAAGTTGAAATTTTGCTGCACTCTTCCACTTCACAGCATCCAGAGAGTGAGAAGGCCAATGATGATTGAGTATGTTTCCTTAGCAACAGAGAATAAAAGACGTCAGACTTCCTTCCTAGAGTGCCTTAGTAACGAGAAAAAGTGTTCAGTAGCATTAATAACAAGACTTAGACTATTTTAGAACATTCCAAATTCTGTTTCGATATTTGAATGACTACAATACGTTTGTTAATGTTCAAAGAAGTGCAATTATTTACGTTTGCGCAGATAAACATTTATGTTTAAGATGTCAAGGACGATAGGTAGTGATGTTTTGATTTACCAGTCATCATATGATCAACATAAACAATGTCAACTAATCAACTTATAATTTTGGGAAATAATCAATGTCAATTTTCCTAAGTATATCAAGATATATAATCTTGTGATGAGATCTGTGATAAATATTATGGATATGTACAACAGACTTATTCGCCAGTTAAATTAAGAAAAATGAAACAATAAAGAACGAATAGCAACAACGTAAATAAAACATAGAACGTCACTAGAAAAAGAAAGTCTTTGTCTGAAATGTAGAAATAAATAAGACAGATCGTTTCTCTTACAACTGAGTATATCTGAAAAATAGCTATAGCGTATTGAACATTTTCCACTTGACGTATTAGGTATCATTATAATGAAGCTAAAGAATATATGTGAGTTCCAAAATTTAACCTCCATTCAACTGCGCTAACAAGCTCTTTTTAGTATTAATTATGACTTTTTAAAATATATTTCACTGCTCGTAAGCGTTAAGATGTAGAAAATTAGAAGTAAAGCATCATATTCATCCTAAAGTGTATGAAGTACAAATAAAAAAAAATACCTGTATTGTCTACGATAATATTTGAAGTAGAAATGGTGTAGAATCTGTAAAGTACTGAAAAATTGAAGTTGATTTGTTTCATTTATTTCATATATAAACAAATTTTAGACCTTAGATATGCAAAAGTAGTGCTATTAAAACATATAATGATGAAAATTTTGGTTTGCAATACAAAAAAAAACAAACGTCAGTATCGTATCATTCACTCACTCCTGTCGATTGATTGATATACAAGTTTATATGAAAACCAAGTTTTTTTTAATTCTCACTAACTCAATTTCATTTCAGTATGAAGACAAGCTTTTTTTATTCTCCAAACGCTGCACAAGAACATTAATTCTTTGTGATTTTAGTGTTTTGTTTTTAAACTTAGAACATAAAACCGATTTTCATTATCGACTGTGATCAATGCGAATAGGAAAAAAAGGTGACGAAAATGCAAAATTCTAGTGAATTTTATTTTTCATTCTATTATATAGGATTTGATAGAGTTTCAAAAACACATCAAATGACTAAAATAAAGTATTTCTAGCGACAAATTGCCTTTTGTAAGAGAAATTGTCAATTTACGATTACTTTTATTTTACAAACTTTATGAAAATATTCTATTCTGAATCAGGATGACACATTGAGTAGAAAAATATTATTTAATGAGAGGTAAAGCTATTAAGGTTAAAAGAATCCTATTCGATATAATTAGGTCCATCAGACTCAAAGCATGTGTTCGTGGACAAATCCAAGAGTCGAGTTTTCGCAGGAAAAAAAGATTTTTAAAACATGTAGTATTCAATGCAGTTTTTTACGCTAACTTCTAATATACTATCTATTAGGCTTTTTGACTTGCCTATGATAATAAAAGCTGCTAAATACAAACACATTTTTCTTTCTTTCGTCTTATGTTACTACCAGACAAAAACAAAATTCTTTTTTTCCTAACAATAAAACAGAGTCCAAAAAAACTAAACAGCTATTTTTATAGATTACGACCTGATGATTCTAATGAGATAAGACACTTGATTCTATCTGTTGTTAGAAAAAAATACATAGATTCACAAGAATGTCCATGAATACATGCTTTGAGTCTGATGGACCTAATTATATCGAATAGGATTCTTTTAACCTTAGTAGCTTTACATTTTATTAAATAACATTTTTCTACTCAGTGTTTCATCCTGATTCACAATAGAATATTTTCATAGAGATTGTAAAATAAAAGTAATCGCAAATTGACAATTTCTCTAATAAAAGCCAATTCGTGGCTAGAAATACTTTATTTTAGTCATTTGATGTGTTTTTGAAGCTCTATCAAATCACATATAATAGAACGAAAAATAAAGTTTATTGAAACTTTTTGCTGCCGGCACCTTATGTTAGTGTAAGGCTTCTATATATTGTCTCTATAATTTTAAGTATTGTTTGTTAATCTTTCTAGCAACAAATGGAAATTTTCGTGTGCTTGTCTTGTTTGGTACCATTAGCGGAGAAGATTTCTCGTCGAGTTCATAATAGATATCACAATAGTCAACATAAATCTATCGATTTTCTCGTCGATTTTTTGTCAAATAAATATTATCATCGAAGAAATAAGCTTCATAAAATCTCTTTAAACTTAAATGAAAATATGTTCAATGATCATCGAACCAACGAACTTTATTATTAATCTTTGCTTCATTTAATTTGATAAAACTATCATGAAATTGTTTTATAGAAAAAGAAAATGATGACTATCTATAAAATTTCTAGCAGAAAGATTTGTCTAATCAAGAACATTATTAAGTAACGCATAATCTTCCAAAATAAAGTCTTCATTAAGAAGTCTTATATTATAAAACGTGTTTGAGCACATATCCTGAATGATTATGCTCTCTAATTGTCAGAATGAATTTATTTGCTGGGTAAACAACAAGTTTATTTGCAAGAAATATTAAACATTTCTGTAAACTTTTTAAAGAAATTATTTAAGTGATATTTGTCCTTGATGTTTAGAACTGCAGTAAAAAAAATATTTTTCTCAAATGTAGGAAAAAGGTAAATGATTGTAGGGACAACTACTTAGCTGTAGGAATTTTACTAGGTCACTACTATAAGACGAAGTTCTCTAATTTACCGTGAGTAATATTCTCTATTTCAAGAAGAAGAGGCGCACAATTAAATCTTTAAGATTACATTAGATGACCGTTGTAAAATTCACTATAATTGAAATCTAAATTTTGGTCACAACATATGCCATATTTATAATATTTGATGCACAAAAACATTCAATAGTAAATAAGAAATAATTAAATATTCTCCATGATTATAGTCATTGTATTCGATGGAATAAAATAAATTCTTATGAGATAAAAGAATTGAATGGCTTGCTGTAACGATCATTGATATTTATTAAGAATTAAAAAGCCCAAGATAATATTTCAATTATTCTCCTATTATTTCTCAATAAGATAAATCGTATTGTTTATCTTTTATATCATGAAATAATATTTATAATCGTGTTTAAAAAACAAAGATCAAAGAACTTTTTTTGTTATATCTTTCAATGTCTAATCATATATCCTTTGATGAATATTATTATAAATAGGTTAGATTTAGTAAAATTCACAGTTCTTTTTAGTAGTTGACCCAAAAGCACTCAAGAAAAATGAATTTCTCTTTTATCACTGAACTGTTAAACATCATTATTATGCTTCATCTCATCAATTTTCTCTTTTTCTGTCAACACTCAAGAAAGTATATATTTATCTTCTAATTATCTAATTTTCGCAAGTATATAATAAAGAATACATTTTTTTTATGGAGAGAATTCTTTTATACAACTTGATATTTTTATTGACATGACTGATAATACATATTGACTTCTCTATTAATTTGCTACTTAAACTTTATCCTCAGTATTTTTTTTAACAAAGAATACATGTTCTATTTTGAAATTATGTATACCAAAAAAAAAATTCATAGCGATGAATTTAATTTAATGAGACAGTAACAATTCAGAATATTATCTTTACCTATAATCATATGGTGTACAATTTTCACATCCAATATACGATAAAACTTCGTGCAGTGAACAGTGCTTCTTTATGAGGACATTTCTTTTTATTTCGTTGTATATATTCACCTTGTCAATGTAGATTTCAGTCAAAAATCGCTATTTGAACAAGCTATATGATTGGAGCTGTGGAAACGATTATCAAGAAATTAATTGGTTGGCTACATGCTTTAATTCAATGAAAACGAGAAGAAAATCGTACAAACACATATCGTTCGTCTATCAAACATAGTATCTCGCAATGCTTTTGCTTTAGAACCAAAACTAAATGTAATCAAATATAAAAAACTTGTTTAACTCCATCATGAATTAAGAGATCAATTTCAAGTGTCTATCGATGTTGTGTCATATATTCCTAAAAAGAAAAAAAATGAATATATAATTGATAATGAAATTAATCTAAACAAAAAAAAAAGTGAAGCACAAGGCAAATCATGATTGTAGTCAAACCATTAATAATAGTGTAGAAATCTAATCAGTCAGGATCTGAACATAATGTTTCAAATTCATCTAGTTAAATAATTTCAAATACTGAAAGTGAAAAGCTATTTAATAAAATAATATATATCATTTAAAAGAAGGAGAAAAGTAACAAAAACTAATATTTTAGTTTATATTTACTTGACCATTATCAAGGATACTCGAAATGGAAAAACAATCTGAATGTCTACTTAAATAAATATTCTGACTTAACCTTTTTTCTCATTTATATACATTATTGGAATTTGTTTTAAAAAATGATTGATCGACCTGTTCTAATTTTTCTTCTGTTTTAATAAATACAATCAATCTTAGTTATACAATAATCTGTATACAAACCAAAAAAGGATACATATTAATTAATGAAAAATTTCACATCAAATTTTTCTTTGTCACTTGAGACAAACGTCAGATGAATTACATATTCTGTAAATTATCTTTCTTTAACTTTTATTTATCTGGAACGGTGTGATTTCCCTCAATCTGTTTTCCATCAGACAAATTTATTTACAACATGATTCAAGAATACTACTGTAGTTACAAATTATAAACGTATGTTTGAATATTATAATTAAATTCTATACATTAGACAAGTATCACTTGCATGTGCATCAATTTTAACTTATCGCCAAGCTTCTATTATTTCACATAATAATAAATAACTTTTTTTCTTGTTGCATCATATTCTTTCATTATGAATTCCAATGAAGAGTAATTGAAAGAAATAATAATCAATAAATAGTTTATCGCCGCGATAGATATTTACTGAAAAATGATTTTAATGTTTATTGTGTTATATGTTTCTTTTTTTTTAATGAAGACTTTTATCTTATCGTAAAGATAACAACAACAACAATGCATTAATCACATATTCGAAAAATTCATAACTTGCAATCAGCATGATTATATTTCAATTTGATCAATAAAGAAACTAATCGTTCCGACAAGCGGCCTTTTTTTTCTCTATCAAAATTAATTCAATTCATTTTCAAAAATTTGATTTATTGATTCTCAATAATAAAAAAATACTTTTTCAAAGTTTTATAACTAATATTTCTTTTTTTCTGAAATCTAAAACTTTTCACCTAAAAAAAAAAAAATATCCTCTCGTACATTAACAGATTCTGATGATCGAAATCAAAATTCTATTTTCGACATTGTCGTAACCAATAAAGAAATGAATATCAATATTATAAATCTAATTAATGAAAGAAAAGATTCACTACTTCGATCTATCATTTCTAGCAATATTTCGAAAGATTTATTCATAATAAATAACCGAAATGAAAAACCACACATGTGTCTTTATTTAGATCATCAGTTAATAAACAAAAGAAAAAAAATAGAACCGCCTACTGAGGTGTTGATTGGTTTGATCAGTCATCTTTCATAAAATATACAAAAATGACACCAGCTTGATGATGATATAAAATATATTTCATCCATTGACGATTGCTTGTTATCAACAATCGAATAACAAATTAGACAAATCGTCGTCATAGATTAAGACAACAAATCAGTAAATTGGAAGCAGTCTATATGTTCTATCAATCTATTAACGCGGCAGGTTGTTTCTTTCTTTCTCTCGTCTATTTATCAATTTTTTTCACACCTATCCTCTCTTATAACTAGTCGTGCATCTTCATTTTTTCAACATAGTTAATCAATTCATCAACATTAACAAGTTCAGCTATCATCAAGAATTCAATCGACGATTCGTTGCATACATTCTTACTTAGTTTTTGTATAAAAAATTAAACATAAATTTCTATTTAATTCTTTTGTAGGTTGACATCAAATGTATCAACAAGCAGAACACGAAGCTCTTCTAGGTAAGTTTTTTTTTTTTTATTATTGATCGGAAAATGAATAAAATTCTGTATTAGCTGGTCATGGTCGTATTAATCAACTTGGTGGAGTTTTTATAAATGGTCGTCCATTACCTGATCATATTCGTCGACAAATTGTTGAAATGGCAAGAGAAGGAATTCGTCCTTGTGTAATTAGTCGTCAAGTAAATAATTTAGAACTAAAATCTTTATCCAAAATGAATTGTATTGTTTATTTAGCTTCAAGTATCTCATGGATGTGTATCAAAAATTCTTTCTCGTTATAATGATACAGGTTCATATAGACCAGGTCCTATTGGTAATGCATACAATCGACGACAAGTTCGAGAAACAAATCGACAACATTTAAATGATGAAGAAACAACAACTGAAGAATCCGATGAAAGCAAAAGTAAATTAATATGCTCTTGAAACATTTTCTGTTCTCATGAATCGTTTGAACTATTATCTTTCTAGATAATTCACTCAATGATACATTACCATTACGTCCCGTTAGAAATTTATCTACTACTACACGCCGTTATCGTTCATCATTTAATGCTGAACAAATTGAAATACTTGAACGAACTTTTTCTCATACACCCTATCCAGATGTAACTACACGTGAACGACTTGCACAATGTTTAAATATTGAAGAAAATCGTATTCAAGTATGTTTAATAATTTGTAGCGTTTGCAATAGTATTGTTTCTGTGTTGTTTATTAGGTATGGTTTAGCAATCGTCGTGCTCGTACTCGGAAAGTATCTGTATCGAATTCACCTACTCTTCCAGCTTCTAATTTGACACACGATGAAGAAAACAACATACCGTCTTTTCTTGAAGCGTCCGTTATGGATACGAAACCATTTTTAATGACCGATACTGTTTTTGACCCATCAGTAACATCTAGTCCATCATCAAGTAAGTGTTAGATTTCTTGTTGATAATTTTATTTAGAATGCAATTTTTCTTGCAGATTATTGGTCACCAACAACTGCAATGTATTATGGTTCACCTACTCCATCATATGCTTCATTGACGAGTCCATATTACTCAACATACGCATCTCAGACTGCCGCATCCACTTATCCAAGTTATCCGTTGTCGTATTCAAATTATCCGTCATACTATTAACTTTTTTGTTGTTGTATATAATTGTCTTGAATATTTATATTTTTCTATGTGACTTTGTTTTGGCTTGTACCTGCTCGGTCAGTTGTTCGAAAATAAAAGTCAATATATTGTCTTGAAAACTAAAATATGAATTCTGACTGATGGTGGCATAGTCGTTATAGAAGGAAATATTGCAATAATGTCGTTCTTCAGAAATTCTCGTAATTCTATACATGTCATACAGTTTCGAAAGGTTCTTCGCTCATGCTGAACTATCCATTTTAAATAATGCAAGATAGTACTATTCATACATGTTTTGAAGCTCGACTTCTCACATGTCTAAGATATCAGTTAGATAAATAAGTAACAGCAGAATTCGTAACTTAAGCCTTTCACTCATGGTTTTGTTGATAGAATGAATCATTTTATAATGTTGTTTTGTTTGTTGCAGTTTTAATGCATCTTGTTTTTTCTAGCTTATTACTTAATGGTAGTATTATTGTTGCCACTACCGTGTTGTTCTGTTAATATTGAAATAGCATAGAGCGATGACTGCTTGTCAAGAGAACAATTGTTATGTTTAGCTAAAGAAAACCAAAGGTTACATGTTTAGTTCTTTCAATGAACGGTTATTGATTCATATAAAATCTGAAAGAACACCATAAGGTTTTCATTGACATGACCATGTTAACTATTATGCATGTGTCATATGTTCTGTTTTCTTATTGTTATTGAAGTATGAGAGTTGTATTCTGAATGATTCAAAAGTATGTTTGACTTGTATAAAAAAATTCTGTTCAGGTACAGTTTCTTATTAAGGTTGAATCTTCTACTAGTGAAACATGATATTCATGAAAAGGTTCAATTTTAAAGTTTTTTGCTTCGTTGAATATCTCAGTTTGTTTATATTCGGAAAACCTATGACTTATCCTATTGACTGCAGTTTCCATGGTTTGATAAATGTTTTATGGAAGCAGTAAGAACCAGAAAAGAATCACTTGAGATTATGGATGTGCACTTGAACGTATTTTGTTCACAATCTTCCTATCACTGATACACTACGCACTTGAGTCACATTACACCTCACTCACAAGATAGACATTGTCAAGACAAAACTTAATTTTTGCAAGTTGAAGCTGTTTTCACGTTTAGTTCAACATAGATTTTTCTGTTATTTGTGTGTCAAAGATTCCTGACTCGCTTTAAATGTTAGGAAGCTCGAAAATATTTTCGAATGAAGCAATAGTCACACGCTAAAACTTCACACAGTCAAGTTTTCGACTTTTTTGGTTTATATTCGAGTAAAATGATTACATTACAAGTATGTTACGCTAATTTTTCATAATTTGAGAATCAAAATTTCCGACGAAATCATGAAAGCGAAGTTTAAAAAATCTGACNTTAAGGTTGAATCTTCTACTAGTGAAACATGATATTCATGAAAAGGTTCAATTTTAAAGTTTTTTGCTTCGTTGAATATCTCAGTTTGTTTATATTCGGAAAACCTATGACTTATCCTATTGACTGCAGTTTCCATGGTTTGATAAATGTTTTATGGAAGCAGTAAGAACCAGAAAAGAATCACTTGAGATTATGGATGCGCGCTTGAACGTATTTTCTTCACAATCTTCCTATCACTGACACGCTACGCACTTAAGTTACATTACACCTCACTCACAAGATAGACATTGTCAAGACAAAACTTAATTTTTGCAAGTTGAAACTGTTTTCGCGTTTAGTTCAACATAGATTTTTCTGTTATTTGTGTGTCAAAGATTCCTGACTCGCTTTAAATGTTAGGAAGCTCGAAAATATTTTCAAATGAAGCAATAGCCACACGCTAAAACTTCACACAGTCAAGTTTTTGACTTTTTTGGTTTATATTCGAGTAAAATGATTACATTACAAGTATGTCACGCTAATTTTTCATAATTTGAGAATCAAAATTTCCGACGAAATCATGAAAGCGAAGTTTAAAAAATCTGACACTGTAAAGTTGTAGTTAGAGATCTTGGCTACATTTTGATACTCGCTCCAAACTTGTATCATTAGATTTAGAGTAAAAATACTTGCCATATGAACATCTACTATGTGACCTTAATTATTAGTATACCTCTCAAAAAAATTAATATATTCTGCTCAAAAGTTGATTATAAACTATCTACGATAGGACATATATTTGGTAAAAATCAAAGCATGATCGGTCATTCTGAAATTAAAAAGTAAGTTTCTGACAGAGTGGTGGAGTTTTGAGTTAGTGTTTTAGTTCACCTTTGTGTCAGTTCAAATACGTTTACGTCCAACAGATATGTGTGTAATAAATAGAAATGATTATACATGATTAGGATAAATATTTGTATTTTAATATGTAGATCAATAAATTTTCTTTGAATGGTATTTGTTTTCTTCAACGAAAGTAAAACAACAATAGTTCGATTCTCGAAAAAGGTTGTATTTCAATGAATAGCAAGCAAAAAAAACATTCCATTTTCAAGAATTTGAAAAACAATAAAACCTTGATAACGAGACGACTGAACATTAACGTTTCAAATGAATTCGGTATTGAGCTCGCGTATAGCACTGATATTTAACGAAAGTTGCTTGCATAATGAGACACCATTGTAATCGATTTTCGACTACTTGACCTCACGGTTGGAAATTTCAAAAAAGACTCATTCGATAAAGAATTTAATTCTCTAGGAAACCTGTTATATTAAATTTACAGAGCTCAGTTATATTCAGAAAAGTATTCAAAATATGCAGAGATGTGAATTTCACAAGTTACCATGCTTAAAGTTCGAAAACAACATATTCTCCGTCTTAATTACTGCATCTTTGTGAGCTTTAACATTATGAGAAAATTCTGGATTGAATGATGCATTTTCCGCAACTGAATTTTTTAAAGTTTTTTGAGAAAAAATTTTCGAATTCAACAATAGCTAAAGGCTTCAAGAAAAACCTTATTCTTGGACCCATCTTTCGTATTCTTCAGTTTTTTTGACTGTATGGCAATAAAAGTTCTAGAAATTTTGGGTTTCAATTCTACGAACTTGTTCAGAACTAAATTGTGCATTAGTTCGTTTTTTAAAGGGAAACTTTTTATGCGTACGAAAAACTGAAGAAATTAAGTTTTTCAAAAGAAAACAGAAAAGAAAGCAGCTTCATTATGAATTGCGAGCGTAGATGAATATTAAGAAAGAAGGTGAACTTATCAATCAGCGAGATCGATGGAGCACTAAATATCCTATCTAGTCATCTGCAAATATTGAATATATTGGTTCGAAGTGGCAGCAAATGACGTTTACAAACAAGACAAAAAGAACCTAACAGAGCTTTGAAATTCGCATCTGTTTATATATTGAATACTGTTTCGAAGATAACTAAGCTCTGTAAATTAAAGATGGCAGGTTTCGTAGAGAATTAGATTCTCTATTAAATGATCTTTTTTTTTGAAATTTCACACAGTTACATGAGAAAACGAAAAACTGATTACGAAAGTACTTCATTTATTATCCGTCGTCCATCATATGAATGATTGCTTATAAGCATAATGACATAAGTTAGAGTTTAGATCATAGACCTATGCATATATCGAATCTACTACTTGGTCAGATTTGGAGTAAGATATTAAGAAAAAGAAACAGAAGTTAGAACATAAAAAAAAGCTGTTACCACACTCCCTTTCAGATTAAAGTATACAGCACGATATAACTACTTTTGTTAATCACACTAGGTTGCTTTATTCTATATATTGTATCACCCACTTCTTCATCACTTTTTTACTAAATCCTACAAAAACGTAACAAGGAACTAGTTCATATATTATAATGACACGTTATTCATACGCGGTCTGTGAGGCAGGAGGAAATCAAATTTTGTACTCCAGCACTCTTTTTCAGTGATTTTTCAGAAAAAAAAGTAGAATTGGTCGACAAATTATGTCTTTGATTTCATTCTCTTAACCACGTAGATCAAAGAAAAAAGTCTTAAATCAGTATAGACGTATTATTTCCGAAAGTTGGAAAACAGTACGTTCTTATTTTGAGAACTTTCGATAATTCTTAGATTCTGATGTTCTCGTGTCTTTCTAAAATTTAACACATTCCAATTAATTTACAATTCACCTTTTCACAAAAAATTTAAATATTAAAGTTATCTCAAGAAAGATAAAGATAATGTGCATATATTTCTCATAAAAAATAACTGAAGCCCATTTTGATTTACTTCGTCAATACGAAAACAACTAGTTCATTCATTGTATTATTTCATATCAAGTAAGTTTTATTTGATGTTTTTCGATCGACAAATACATATAACGTTACATGGATAGATTCCATCAAAAGGTGTTGTGTTTCACAACATAACATATTTCTACTACATAATAGAAAAAGGAAACGAAACGAATGCGTATCATTAACAAAACAAACAGAAAAAATTTTACGAACAAGAATAAATGAAAAACAAAAATTATTAAGCGCATTCATCAGTCATACTATCAGATGTCATGGCACCTCGTACTGTCATACTTAAGGTCCATACTTTTGTATCAATTAAACAGCCAGTTGTTGGTGGTATAGGTTTACATCGTAGAAACCAATTGCCATAATGAAGTGTTACTTGGGGATGACGAAGAAGAAAATCATAGAAATATTCCGGTGCAACTGTATCCATCTATAAAAAGAAAATATTCAATTGAATATTTTTTATGAATTTTATCAATAAAAATATGGCTTGTAAATAAACATTGAAAAAAATAAAAAATTTTCTTTTCCATTGAGCAAACTTTATTTATATCTCTTGTCGAAATTCTGACTTCTTTTTCACTATTTTGAAATAGGAACCGTATTGTGATATAGATATTTTCATCATTACCTTTAGTCGATAATTCCTTTTCACAATTGCAAGTGCTTCAGCATGTAGAAAAAGTTGTGCATCAAGCATTCGACAATTAGTTGGAAATCTTTCCATTAGACGATGTGCAATACAATCTTCTTCAAATTCAGTCAATGGCGGAATGTTTTTTGACACCGATTCCGTAATGTTTAATCCATTAGAACGAATTCCTGAGCTAATATATTCAACATCATTATTTGTAATCGAAGAATAACTTGATGAAACCTAAGTGAAAGAAAAGAAGAAAGAAGCATAGGTTAAAGCAATGTTCCGATCGGCAGAATTTTTTTCTTATCGATACCGGTACGACCGAAATGGTCAAACCACACTGGATGAACCAGCATGAGTCATTGTTCGTTTTTTTGCCTCTTCTACAATCAGGTCAATCTCGGGATTAGTTATAATCTACCTTCTAATCACTACATCAACGACTTAGTCCTTTTTGGCATTTAATACTATTTTCTTTTTCATCAATTGTCTATCAGACACGAACATTATTAACATATCTATCGATAGAACTTGTCAAGTTCAAAATTTTCGGAGCCGGACCCCGATAGAACAGTGCTTTGATACTTTCAATAAAGTTGTCTCCAATTGAAATAGAATAGCTGCTCCGAAGATACGCAATACTTTTTTCTGACTTTTTGCACTCGTTGAGTAGTGCAAACTACTTACGAAATGACCAAGATTTCTCAAAGTGAATTTTGCTTGTCAAAAAAATATAGTGATGCTGACAACATCATGAAAATGATGTTCTAATTAATTTACTTTCCATTTTCAATTTGTATTTTTCTTGGTTAACATTAGAAAGTATGACTTCATTCGCGTTCACTCTATTCTATAATGGTTGCGGTGTGTTTCGATCGTTACCGATCAACATTTTTTCTAGCAAAAGTCACTCTGAATGCGAAATAAGAAATATTCCAAATGCCTATAACCTTTCAATCGTCTAGTTTTTCAGAGTTCTCCTAACCGATCTTTTTTCAACTTTTTTGGTTGTCGAAAGCATGGATGCGGCATTGTATTGCGCTCGATATACATAGATTTATTGGAGATTTTCAGATACAAACCTGATTGTGTCTCTCTTTTCTCTATTTCACATGTGACATAAATATTCTCATTACTCAATTGATAAAAAAAATTAAAGTTTGTAACAATGATCATTTTACTTCTCTACGATAGAACTCTCTAATACTCTCTTTTCTTTAGGGATATTTCAATAAAATCTTCACGTTTTCCACTCAGTTTCATGGAAAAATCTCCTGATCAAGTCCTGATTTCTAACATTTGGATTTTCTCAACGCTGATTATTAAACAATTGTATACGTAATCTGCTCGTACTCGTTTTGTTATCTCTTATATCTGTGTACATAACATGCTATAAACAGTAGGGAAGAATAAATAGACATATGATAAACTACAATGCTCAACAAATATTTGATTTTATTCTGATACCGTCAGTGTGAGTTAATAAAATGAATCAATTATAGTATGACAAAGTTTCATTGAAGAAAACAATCACGAACATCTTCCCTCACAAGAAAACTTCAACATAAGTTTTAAAAAAATTGAAAAAAAAAAACTAAGTCGAATGGTTAACAAAAAACTATGTCTACCGACTAGTAAGAATGCTTGATCGGACCAGATCAGCTGTTTACAACTCTAGATCAACCAGCATCTGTATCTGATTCAAAAACAAGACTAGAAAAATATTTTTAATAAATTGAAATTCGTGTCAATACGAGAAGATTCCAGGTAAATAGATGAATCGTTCTTTAACAAGAAAAAACAGATGAGATCTAATCACTTTTAACTCTCATCTTCAACTGTATTCGAATCGAAAGTTGTATTCTAAACTTCAAAATTTTATTAAACAGATATTTATTTTGATCGAAATATAAAACATGTAAAACAAGAAAGCGTTTTACTGTCATGTTTTTTTTTTATATACATACTTTCTTCACTAGAGTTTCGTAAAAAATAATGCCTTAAAGCTTAGGAAGTCAGGCAGATTTTTCATAATTTCCTAGAATAACTAGGAAATAAATTCTTCGTTGATTACGATGTAAACAATTGACTTCTCAATTACAAATTAGTGTTTTGATAAAACCAAAAATATTTCTAAAATTTTAAAATAAATACAGTTTGAAAGCTACAATTATCTCAATAAAAGACAGCTATTCTAATACCCTATTATTTATCGATCTGTGCATTCTATACATTAGATAGTTTGACTAGTGATCTGCGTGAAAGACTTTCTAAATGAACCACAAACAAAACGAAAAATGCTCCTCTTTATTATGACATGAAATTATAAACATGTCATATTTCACATCTTGATTTATGAATTCCTGGTGCTCCGGTTATCAATTTAAAAAGCTTATAATACAAAATTGGTGAGAAAAAAAACAGCGCATACTTTATAGGATGATATAATCACATTCAGATGGTTAATTATCTACAGAATGTTATTGATGAAGAAAAAAACAACTGACACTTTACAAATCTGAATATCAGTCATCATGCTGATATCAATAGTCTGATCTTCACATGATTATATATTCGATCTGTTATATATCGAAAAAAAATGTTCAGATCCAAGTAGCAGATATATTTAACCTTGCCAATTATTTTACAATAGTTGATTGATCATTCAATCTTCGTATAAACATTTCCTAAGCGATGAATCGATTAGATCAAAGACAAAAAAAAAAAATTCTTTATGAATTATTTTTGACATTATCTAAATTTATCCTCAGTCTAACCTATATCTTTATAAAAATAACAGACATGTTAAATGAAGATAAGAACAAAATCGAGCAGTTCATTGTTATTCTTTGAACCAGTCAAAATTATTATCTTTCTCATCAAGTAATGAGAAAAGTATCATTTTTGAGGGACTCGAATGAATAATATTGAATATTTAATAATATCAACACTTACCTTTGGTTCTGATTTAATGGTGTCAAATATATTACCATCGTTGATATTTTCTACAGAAAATATATTAAACTCATGAGTTTCTGATTTAATATTACTGCTCAGAGAACAACGATTAGTTGGATTCTAATTAATTCATAAAAAATATTAAACAAAAAATAGTAAAAAATAAATAAATAAAAATTTTCTATTTCTTACTTTACAATATTCTTCAAGAATTTCAAGGTCATTATCATCATCGTGTTCATCATTTGCATTGTATTGATTCACTTAAAATGAAAAAGAAATTATTTTTCTTTCTATTATTAATTTTACAAAATAGCAAAACAAAATCTATTACTGATCGGTAATGATGTATGAGTTAGTAATGGTTTCCGTTTTCTTTTTGGTAATTCTTTATTTCGCCGTAATGCATTATGTTTATTACATAATTGATTACTATAAGCAATATTTGTACACTCATATGTATTCCATGTACAAGCAAGTCTCCAACGATGACCATCATATTTTTCTCGACGACCATTTTGATCGTTTTCAATATAACGAATAGAATTTTTTGAAGGTGGTGATGTTAAAGGCTGTGACGTTGTTGCTGCAGCTAGTTTTTGATGAGACGAAGTTGGAGAAATTGGTGAAGTTGTGCTAGACAATAACGATTGAAACATTTTCTGAACGAGTAATGGTGAACAATTTGATGGATTCATTTGTAATTTGAAATAAAATAGAAGGAAGAGACGATAAGCTACAGAAAAAAAAGTTAACGTTTTTTGTTATTTAGTGTCGGGCATGTGTTAGTTTGTATAGAACAGATAGATTTATTTAGTCTGTTATTCGAATGTTGATTGGTATTTAAATAGGAGAGAGAGAAAGAACGAAAGAAAGAAAGAAAACGAAGAAAATATCGACCGAAGGTCGGCGGATATAACCGACTAATTTGAACAGAAAAAAAAAGTTCATGTATTCTATTTGAAATAGTTCACGCATAGGGGCCATTGAAAGACGCTTTTCGATACAAATATATATGCTTCAGGTTTTTTACTAGACAAAGACTTGGTTTTATATTGGAAGTCAAAAAAAAAAAACATTCAAATAATGCATTTGACAATAAATTAGAAAGCAAATTATCATAATTATATTATCATTCGACTTTGAGATAATGCACTGTGTTCTAGACTATGATATGATCGAGCATAAATTATCTAATTTACATATAAACCATATCAAAACGCGGACGATAAATAAATAGATGTTAGATTTATGACAGTATATATCATTTTTGATATGTGTATATTATTGTTTATCTTCTACTTCGAATTGATTTTTGCATGCATTTGTTATCTCTTTCTATTCTGTTAAGTGATAGATCAATGAGATAGAATTCTTGAAAAAATTTGCGCCAATAAATAAGTGTACCAAATGCGACACTGAAAAAAAGTGTACCCATCTTTCAATGTTCAGAAAGCAGAAAATGACAGAAGTTTTATTGTCAAAAAGCAAAAACAAAAGCGACAAGGTTGTTTATACTAGCAAACTATGTTTGAACTTTACCTCAGTCAACTAATAAGAAACTGTCATATCCGATTCTAGCCTTTGTTGTAGAAAATTAAGAACAAACTAATTAAACAGATAAAAAGAAATATTGAACATATTTTCTATTGAACGTATATTTTTCATCTGACTGAATTACATGCGACAAGTCTTGATTGTGACAGACTGAGAGAATGTGTCGCCTATGCCTGTCGGCATGATGGTGTGTTTTGTCGTTTGTAGTCGTGGCGTTCCTTAGTTCACATCTTCTTTTATAACACAGAAAGATCACACATGAGTACACAGAAAGAAACAGAAAAAGTCACACTATAGAATACATAGAGTTGATCACTAGGTCAAAATATGAATATAGCGAAGAGGACAGCAAATATGAAGTGAAGCGCAATGATCAATAATCGTTATATTGATAACAAATACATATTTATACATTTCTGAGTATCGTTTCGTTTCATCAACAACTTTTTTCTTACTTGGATAGGCCGCTATCTAATAATTAAATGTTTGATCTATTGAATAAGGTTCAATGGATTAATCACATAATGAATATTCATTTTGTTTAGAAAGTGATTGGGCATTGTGGAAGTGAATCACTACTAGTCTTTAATAGGTGATGATCCGAAAAAATAAGAATATATCAGTAAGCTGGTTAGAAAAAATTAATTTGCATTAGAGAAGATAATTTCGAATAGATGAAATCGATACAATAATCATGGCAAAGGAATAAAAAAAAGCATTAAATTTTTATCTTTCTTTGATAATTTGAATTAGATATGGGTATTAGTGTGATTTGTCGGTGTTTCTTAGTCGGGTGATTGTGATCTTCCATTTGATCTACAGCCACACATACCTGAGTGTGAATAAATACAGAAAGAAAGAACTCTCTTTCAGTTTTTTCAATTTCATGGTCATCATTATTTATTGATTTCGTCAATTCGAAGTTGTCTTCTCTAATGCAAATTAATCTTTTCTAATCAGTTTACTGATATATTCTTATTCTTTCGGATCATCACCTAGTAAACACTAGTAGTGGTTCACTTCTACAATGCCTTATCACTTCCTAAAGAACAATGAATATTATTTATGTGATTAATTAATTGAGCCTTTGGCTAGTCGACCAAATGCTTAATTCTTAGGTTGCAGCCTATCCAAGAAAGAAAAGACTGTCGATGGAACAGGAAAAAATTCTGCCGATCAACGGAAAAATTCCTCTAATAGATCTCTAATTAGGCGACGAAACAGGACTGAACCCATCCCCGTACACATAAGGTAAAGTGAGACATATTTTCTATTCAACTGATATCAGCTCCGTTGTCATACAATTTCCTTTTTCAGTTGGAGTCATCAATAAAGAATCCCTAAGCAAAGGTGTGCATGTCAAACTTAAAAGCTGAATACGATTATTGAATACTTTACGCTTCAAGGATTGAATTTCAAGTGTTCAACGATCACTTTCAAATGCACAACTTTTCCTCTATTCAAATTCTTCAAGTATCACGCGATTCAATTACTCATGTGTTCATGCATTCAAGTGTTAAACTATTCACTTATTCAAGTATTCAAGTGTCCAGCTATTCAATTATCCAAGTGTTCAACAGTAGTGTGAAACTTGAAAGGCGAATTCGATTGAACAACTGCCTCTAGGGAAAATCCTTGATATTTCTGTGTCAGATCCTTAACAGATCTAAGTAGAAGCCTTCCAGGATTCGCTCTTTTTTTCTGAGGAAACGATTAAGTCTTGAAAAAAGTGTGTAGCCATCGAGTTTCAAGATCCTGGCAGAATTTGAAACATGATTCCATCAGTATCCTGAACAGATTACCATTGTTTTTCAATGAGAAATCATTTTAGGAGCAAGATGTGGTGGTGAGTGTGAATGTGGGTTGATCTTATAGGAAATATGACAGATAGCAACTGATGGGCTCTCGATCTTCTGGTTTCCTGATTTTCATCTTATTCGGTCTCAGCTGAAATAGTTGACTCGATTCTCCTCTCAGGATCCACATCAGATCCTGTGTAAAATTTGATAAAATGTAGACAAAATTCTCTCTATTATTCCTGTAAGGATCCTCCGTAACTGTGAGAAATCCTGGGAACAGAAATTGAGACAAGATTCTTAGTAAAACTTGGCAGAATCATGGACATGCAGGATCCTTGCAGGATTTCTCAACGAATGAGAAGAAGAAGAATATACTTGCCTTTCGGCTACCTTTCAGTATAGGGTGCTGTTCAAAGACAGTTTCGAAAGACCAGTGCTTTCCTACAACTATTACTAGCTACAGCTCTGGACAGAAGGCCAGCCTGACTCAAAGTTCCTCCCGGTTAATCACTTAAACTCCCCATGCATACTGACTAACCACAAGCTAGCCACAAGGGCTTTTTGTGTATGTCACACGTAGTCAGCGTGCTATCGGGTGGGTGGTCCGAGACAAATAGTCGTTAGTAATTTGTCCAAGGTCATTCTATGCCTGATGGCGCCGAGATTCGAGCACAATATCTTGTGGATATATGTCGAACATCTTAACCATTCAGCCATAGCGGCCTCAACGAATGAACAGGATTGAGACTATTGGCTATTCAAGTTTTAAGTTCCACGCTTCAACTGTCGTATTTCAATTTTCGAGTCTCGCGTTTGACCATTGAACTTTCAATTGTCTATGCTTTTGCAGTACTCATATCGAGAATGGTGTGGTATATGTGTATTTATGTGGCACCCGCATCGAGTTTGACTTTGTTTATTTGGAAGTTAAGACTTGATACTTGGAATTGAATTTTCCAAGTTTCAATTTGTTTTCAACTGAATTGAACTTTCAAGTTTGACATATAGCCTCCCCTCCCCTCCCCACAACAGAATACTTGCCACCATACTGTCTCTTTTTCAGGTCTTTTACAATCGTATTTGACTCGCAACGGACATTGTTTGCTTTTTGTGGAACTGACTTATATTTTCGAAGAAAATATAGCAAGTGTAATTCATATATGTCCAACTTGGAACTTGAATTCAAGTATTCAATTATTGAATACTTGAAGTTCAACTATTCAAGTACTCAATTATTCAACTGCGCTCAAGAGAACACACACCATAGAGAAACACACATCACGATCTCAGGTGTGGGTGCGGCGAAGGGACTGGTTGAAAAGCAATAATGTAATGATTGAATACTGGAATAGTTAAATAGTTGAACTTCGAGTATTCAATAATTGAATTCAAGTTTGACACTAATGATCAGTTGATAGCACTTGGGATGCTGAATCTGCTGGATCTCACTCTGAGGTTTTCTGAAAACAATTTCACGAAGATCAAATGCAAAATCTTTTAAAAACGGCCTACTCTAAATCACTTTGAGCTAAAAGCTAAATAAATAAATGTTCGACAAAAGTGACGTTATGTGAAGTTGTAGTGAATGCATGATGCATCTAGTGCGTAAAAATATGTAACAGAGCCACATTTGATTTAACTTTCCGAATATATATATATATTTTAGCTTTTAACTCAGAGTGGGTCCTGGTGGCCCATTTTAAAAATGTTTTGCATTTTATCTTTGTGAAATGTTTTCCAAAATAGTTTAGAGGGGGATCCAGTAGACCCCAAATTTCAAGATTCTATCAACTGGTATCAATTTCTACTCAAATGGCGCTTCGAATGGGTCGGAGCCTGTTTTACTAATATCCGTATAGAAAAGATAAAATTTTTTCTGAACGATGAGGCTATAAAGATATATGGCCAAGAGTTGGCCTGTGACTGAGAACCACGACTTTCGATTGGCAAAAAGTGTTTTCAAAAATATTATGTTGCAAGAAAGCTATATAATAGATACTGTGGTAATACACTTACATTTTGCTTTGTGATCATCTCATAAATAAAGAATAATGAGCCTTGGAACTTTAGACTATTTATTAGCGCTAAGATGATTAATTTCTATATGTTCTGCATCAATTGATTTTATACTTTGTCTTTATGAAGAGATATTGCATGCTAGTAGTGTATCCACATAAAGGACTTCTTTTCTCGTTGTGTCAAATATACTAAATTTTCAGTGACTTCGGGGACTATGAATATACATAGCCAAGGGCAACTTGGCAATGAGAAGTTAAGCCAATCTACTACAGAAATTGCTTTTTAAAGGTAAAGTGTTATATACTTCATGTAATCTGAATATTGACGAAATGTACTCGTATTTTCTTGTCAAACTTCTATTCTTAGACAACTAGCTAATTCTTCTATCCCAACAACAAAAACTTCTTTTCTCTTTTTCAAAATACTTCAAATTCTTCGATCTAAATATTTCAATACAATATGCCATTCTTTAGGCATTACTTTTAGTTTTATTATTAACGTAACATATTCTTAATTTCCTAGAAGTGATCGATTATATTTGAAATGAGGAACTTCTAAAAATGACTTATAGGATGCCCAAAAGGTAACTCAACAAGCAAAAAAAATCGAATATCTCTACTTTACTTAAATCATACTTCTGAGCACTGCTTCTCTACCTCGTCTTTATGATTAAAAACGTAGAATCGTGGTGTATTCAGAAAAAAACACAGTCTATGAAGATTAAGTATAGCAGAAATACTTAGTTTTATTGTCTGTTGAGTTACTTTCTGAACACCCTATATAATAGAGCTTTGTTAGAATTGACGATCATGACTTCTAACAATTGCTTGAAGTTTTCTACTATGTCTTCTATTACCTACATATTCATGGAATTTGCGTGGTGCGTCTTGGAATTATCACGAGTATAGTCAATTTTTACTGTAATATTTCCTAATTTTGTGCTAATAGAAAAGTCATTTAATATTATCAATGTAACGACCAGATTGAAAGTTGTGTGATAGTCAAAAACTGAAATTATCAATCATAAAGTCAAAATACTTCACATATCTAAATGATGGTTGCATGAGTACGTTATCATTTTTTGCTTATAAAAATGAATAACTCAAAACAAGTGTTTCACTGAATAGCATGTGAAAACTTACCGAAGTACCTTGATCGGCTGGAAAATTGTCTGTGATCGTAGTGAAGAACAAACTGAGAGCTCTGTTTCGCAATGCATTTGCATCAGAATTTATTAAGTTTGGAGGTAATCTCTGCGTTCTTCTAACACTTATGGACCTGGTGAAAATTATGTGAAAAGGAATTTCTCGTCTTTCATACTTGGCATATATGTCACTATTTGGATTTTAGTTGCACTTTTGCTTTTCCTCCATCGCTTTCTTCGATTGTACAGAAACGGCAAAACTTTAAAAAGAAACGTGTTAAACTTGTTTTGTACATAGCTTTTTTGCATAGATGAAGAATAGATGAAATAAAGATCGTTTCCTAATACAGCAAAGAGTGCTCTACAATAGGAAGCTAAACAGCTTTTGAAAATACTTAGGTCCTACTTTAGTTGTTCTGGTGGACCGTTAGCCGGACAAGCTGTATATGTATATATATATTAGTAAATAATTGTGAAGTCCTCCATAGAGCTCCCAATTCCTGTTTGCAATCGAGTGTTGTTGTTTTTTCTTTAAATTCAGATGGACACCAAATAGAACATTACATGGAACACCAAGTACAAGTACAATTGCTTTCATAGAATCATTACTGATCATAACTAAACGTGTCAAATTTTTTCGAAAACAAGTTCATGCTGAATAGAAATACGAGTAATAGCAACATCAACCGTTATCCATCCTACAGAACAAATAAAATACCCTTCAGGTCCATGAACATCAGGATCGTCGTAGGATGTTAGTAGAATAGATCTTTCAGCAATAATCGACCAATGTTGAAAGCTAATAATAGTAAGACCAGATTCTGTATCAAGAAGTTCAACATTACGTATATCATTGACTTTAGCTTTGGCTATTAAATAAGATTGCAGAGGATGAAATTATGATAATACTGGCTGTAGAAGAAGATGTACTATCACAGTTCATATCAGTTGATGAAGGTGGTAACGACGATGAAGTTGTAGATAAATTTATAATTGAACCAGTATTAATACAAGTAGAACAGATGAGTGGAGAAGGATTTATCAATGGTACAGTCGATGATAGATCATGTGAAAAGATTGTTGTCGCAGTCGGTTTATCCGACACTACTGACTCCCTTGAACATTTTCCGGCATCAACAGTGGTTAAGCGGATGAATCAGAAGGTTGTGAACGGTATTGATAGTTTTGCTGTGGTTGCTGTTGGTTAACGGACTCATTTTGATTCGATAGTTGATCATGTAATGGTTGATTAGAAGATTGATGTTCAGCATAATAAAATGGTAACATAGATTTGTGAACCGGCTATTTCATATGTTGCCCACACCTACATCCATATCCATCCATTTGATAACTGCTTCATTAATGAAAATACTGATTCAGCAAGAGGGTTACAAAGCGGTAAGGATTACAGAAAACATATGCGATTCTTAAAATTTGATGATTGAATCAGTGAAAACAAAGCCCACATGTAGAAGTCGAAAACTGCTTACAGCTATTCAACTTCTTCTTCAGCTATTAAACTATTAAACTTTCAACTGAGAGTGTGGGGTGCTGGTGAAGGAGCCAGTCTGTTGGTGTGGGGGAAGGGGCATGTGAGTGCCGCTGTTGAAAGTTTGATAGTGGAATCAACTTTACGGCTTCTACACTACTGTATATGTTGGTTTTAAGCTTGTTGATTTATTGAATAAGCGGTCTTCATGTAAACTTTGTATTTTTATCATCTCAATACATTCAGTAACTTGACGCCACATCAAAACTTCAATATTTTCTTGAATAAAATAACTGATTGTTTGATAAAATAGAAACTTTTGGTCGAAACAAGAGTAAATATAAGAAATAGCTGTATTAAACAAATTGAATAAATGATTATTTTAGCAACACTTTTCTTGTTAGTTGGTAAACGTATTAATCTATTATCAACAAGCTGTATCAAAAACTTTTAAATCAATTCGTTCTTGTAATTTAATTTTAATGGATATGATTGATCTTTACAAACCAACGGCTATTCTATGATACTGTTGTAATACAAGATTTCTCTTTTGAAGTTCGCATAAAACGTATTGTAAAAAGCTTCATATACATGTGACTTCATCAAATTCAAAAATTTTTTAAATTTTAATGAATAGTTATCATGTTGCACACTAAAATAAAATGTGTCGCTACTTATAGTGCCACAGACTACCACGAAAATGTGTCGCAATAAGAATATGTTGTGGTCGATCTGCTAAGGATTCATTTACCGTTTTTTGTGTGTCTACAGCTAGATATAATCAACTCAATTGAACATACCGAACTTATATATGTTCGTATGTCATTTTTCTAGATTAGTTCTCGATTAGTTATTGGTCGAGAACATGTTGAGAGATCGATCGATGACTGAGAAAAGACTACCTTGAAGTGATTTGATCAAGGTCAGACGAACTTGAGATTGTTAGATGTCAAGATCTAATTATCTTGAGTTTTAAGAATAGGTATCACTAATTCGAATTACATTAAAAAAATAGTAACTATTCGTTTCTACATAAAAACTGACAAATGCGCTGAAGACTCGATTTGAAACACATTTTCAAAGTGTGTCGCACTGTTGCTGAACAGATTATGTCGCAAAGTAGAACACATGCGGCACATTTGATT
>CAJNSZ010000003.1:2636352-2660948 GCA_905329745.1 Rotaria sp. Silwood2 | reverse complement strand
TCTATGTGTGAATGTTTAGATGAAGCAACAGATAATTGGGGTATTAAAGTTGAACGTGTTGAAATCAAAGATGTACGTTTACCACATATGTTACAACGTATTATGGCCGCTGAAGCTGAAGCAGCACGAGAAGCAAGAGCAAAAGTAATTAATGAACATTATGTTATTTAGTATAGAAGTTTTTTTTTTCTTCTTTTCTTTCTAGATTATTGCTAGTGAAGGTGAATTTAAAGCATCACGTGCATTAAAAGAAGCAGCAGATATTCTTTCACAATCACCATATGCTTTGCAATTACGTTATTTACAAACATTAAATGGTATTGCAACAGAACAAAATTCAACGACTGTTTTTCCATTACCAATTGATCTTCTTTCATTATTTCAAAAACCTCAATTACATTCAAATACATTTGTATTTAAAAAACCACCAACAACATCAACTAAGATGGATATTCCAATTGCAGATACAATAATATCATCAACAACAGCAACAGATATTTACTGTATTGAATATATTTTCCTTGTCTATGAATAAATGATTGATATACAACTCAATAGAATTTCGATGAATTTCTTGATTATATTTCATCTTTCTATTTATGCTTCTTATTTGAAATACTTCAATGAAATAAATAGAAATGAAATTCATAGATATCTTGTAGGATCATAGCTTTAAAACGTATATGGCAAGAATAATTGTATACTGTATAAGTAGAGATAAAATTTCGTTGAATGTTAATGAAAATGACCAAAAGAGTAGCGATTATTTCGTTTTGAAATCATCATATAGACATCAAGGAGTAGAAAAATATCAAAAATTCATATAGATGTGAAGAAATGAGATGTTATTTTTACAAACTCAATGATGGATAAATAAAATATTCAGTCCGTAAAACTATAAATGTAAAGAAATATATGAGATATTACATTTGATCGAAAAGTAAAATGACGAAGAAGACGAAAACTTCATTAGAACGAGAAGAAACAAATATTCAAATTTTTACGATATTTCCAATGTCCATGAAAGATGTTAGAAGACACTATGTTGATCTACCATCTTTTCACAAATTTATGAATTGAATTGATTGATTTAAAAAGTTAAATATTGAATAATATCAATAAGTAGACGTAAGAAAAATTAATAAAAAAAAAATTCAATAACAACGAAAATGTTTAGACAACCAATAGCTATAAATAATTTCCAACTTCATATTTAGCTTGTATTGTTTATATGATTCTTTCTATTATTTCACTTAATTATTTCAAAAAACGTCTTCTATAATCTTTATTCGACAAATTACTTTGTTGAAAAACCTTGATAAACAAGTGTTCGATACTTTCTTTGCATGAATTACGCGAATTGGTAGTAAACACAAATAAAATATGTTTGATGATATATGAAACTAATCAATTTGAATATTATGTACGAATGAAGTAACGGAAGGACGTCACAACAGATACACATGTTATTTTCTTTACAAGGACGTTCAAATTATTTTTGATTGTTTTTATTGATGATACTGTTTTTTCTCATTCCTCTACTACCTATTTATGTTTTGCTTTTTTGAAAAGGGGCAAAATAGTGTACTACTAGATTCAAAATTAATGATCAATATTGATAACAAATCGTTAGCATGGGAATGACTCATATCTGAAATTATTTCAAAAGAGCATTTGGTATAAACCAAAAAATAATTAACACCATAAATTCATGATTTGAAATATATAATTTTTTATTATGTGTATGCATCGTATTAACTAGAAAAAAATGATCATTAAATTTTCATTATCATTATTATGAAGTAAAATGCCACTCAAAATCGAAGTCTATAAAACATTTTTATACTTGTTCAAATTATTGTTTACTATATTGTTCGTGTATAAAAATATCTTAATTTACATATTTGATTGCGTTTTTGTTAATTATGAGACCATAGACGAAATATAAATATGTCGAATACATTTTTGCTTGATCAATTAAATGTCTTCTTTTTTTTGCTCTTTTCAGCAATTGCAGACACAATTATTTCAGTGTATTCAATTAATTTGAACATCATACTTATACTTCTGTCTTACAAAAGTAAGTAAAATGTCCATTGGTAATATTAACAATGATTTTTTTTTTTTTTGCATTTTAAGAAAATAATATCTTCAATGATAGTCAAACAAGCTAATTTGATTGCTATTCAACAAGATTCACTTTATAATAAACTTTCTTCAAATGATCTTTGTACTATGTTTGATGAATTTCTTATTGAATTTGAACGAATGGAAAAAAGTGGTGTAACAACAACAAATATGTTTTTAGATGCTGTAGAAGAAATAGTTGATGCTGTACTATCAATTTTACCTTATAAATTACATGATCGAAAAGTGCTTTCTCATCCACTTATGCATTTTCTACATCAAATACTTATTACTCTATTAGATAATTGGTGTGTGTCACATTTATCTTTAAACATACAAGAAATAGATATATTTCTTAAGATTACACTTATTTTTGTTCATATTGCCGAACAAGCAGCTGTAGATAATACTGATAAAGAGAAAGAGAATATGAAATATATATTATCAACAAAAGAATTTTTATTCAAAATACACGAACAAATTGAAGATAGTCTTCTGAATGTAAAAGTTCTTATTAATGATCATAAAATATGTGCATTAGCTTTATTAACTTTAAAGTTATTACGTGGATATCCTTTTTATTATACTGTAGAAAAAAATCAATCCTTGAGTTATTATTGTAAGTTTTCTAAAGAGTCATTTACTCATCAATAATAAGAGTTTTTTAATACGCTATTTAGTAGTCATCGATTGGCTTCATTCATACGATTTGGTCCAAGCAGCGAATCGACTTGAACACAGTAAACTACTTCCTGTTATCGAACATTATCTTCTTTTCATTTGTTGGGAATATTTGTGTTCTACGTGTTTGGTCAAACAAGATTATTCAACTCAAATCACTTCAATGAATATTATTCAATCTATTTGCGATAAACTTCTAACACATTTCGAACATGCTCTTGATCGACCACCACCTCTTACATTTCCTAGTCTTTCTTATATTTTCAAACGATATCAACAACTTCTCAACGTTCCCCAACTGCCTTCTGTCGATAAACATGCAACAAATATTATTGATCGTTTAATCAAAATTCTACAAAGTCCATCATCAAATAATCCTGATGATGATGCATTGATTATTCTTGCTTTAGAAACATTCTATAATTTATCGAAAAATTCTGACATTCGTGCTATTATGAAAAAACTACATTTAACATCTCTCTTCAAAAAATATACACCTATTGAAATGGGTAAGAAGCGAAAGTTAGCATTTCTAATTCTTGCANACACCCACAGCCAGACCAACACCCACACCCACACCCACACCCACACCCACATCCACACTCAACGCCACACCACACCCACATCCGCCCTCAAAGCCACACCACACCACACCCACACCCACACCCTCAATAAGAGTTTTTATTTCCTGAAAAAAAATCAAAGAGAGAAGAGACAATGATACTCATGAAAATGAGCAACAAGAGAATATAGGATAGAAAATATATCTAATAAGAAAACGTTAAATAGAGGACGCTAGTTTATGGGTCATTAATTAACATAAAACTAAGTCGATCGATCCACACATAATTATCAATTTTTTTTATCATTTAGAATTTTATCTAT
Organism: Rotaria sp. Silwood2; assembly: GCA_905329745.1. Lineage (NCBI taxonomy): Eukaryota > Metazoa > Rotifera > Eurotatoria > Philodinida > Philodinidae > Rotaria > Rotaria sp. Silwood2. The sequence goes on along the minus strand of CAJNSZ010000003.1, from coordinate 2,657,255 downwards.
TTCTTGTTTACTTCGTAAACATGAGTGCTTCGTATATCATTTTACATTTATTTTCGATTTAGTATTAGGTAAAATTCTTCTACTGATGTAATTAAACTGATTACCACTGGTTTTCTCATGACTAATTGTAGAAAGCAACTAAAGGTATGTGAGATTATAATCGAAATTCAGAACGATTATATACTTTGTCGTCTCGGCCGAGATTGTGGAAGAGTAAGTTCGTAGAAATTCGTACCGAAAAAAAGATTATCGAAAAGAAAGAGCAGTGATCTGAATATTGCCGAAATAGAGATCATCGATGGAATAACCTTGAAATGCAGATCGCCGAAAGATTTTCGCTAATAGGCATTGATGATCTTCATTTTGATGATCAATCTTTTATGTTCAAGATTCATACTAGATTTGGACAGAACTACAGTTACGGGTTTAGAGTTATAAGAACGTTGATGTCGTTCTTTATTATTAGAGGTATAAGTCGATGCCTCGATCGGCGGTGGTAGCTCCGAAATTCTCGGCCTTCGGCGGTGATGGCTGAGAGATCTTTAAAATTTTCCATTTTTCGGCGGCTGTGACTTAGCCGCTCGGCTTACACCTCTACTTATTATAGTGTAGAATGGCAAAAGAAGGATACGCTGATACGATGAATGAGAATTTTATTATAATTTTTTCGCTTTTAGTGGTGAAATATACCGGGTAGGCCAGATTAAATAAGTATTTTTTATTTCTTGAATATCTTAGTCATTTTTAACCTGATCGAGCTCAACTTTTTTCATTAGATTCGACATGTCTTCTTCTACGAAAATATATATTTTATTAATCTAAAATAGTTAAAATCATTTTATTTCAAACGATACAAATGATTAGTCCAATTTGCACAACTTTCAAAAATATCTTCTGTTCTAACTTTCTTCACAGCATGTTTTAATTCCTCCATTAAAGTTTTTCTTAACTGTATGTGTATTGTATATTTCACTGATATTAAACATTTTTCATTGGACAAAATACAACCAAAAAAAAGTTAGAACAGAAGTTATTTTCGGAAGGTGTCCAAATTGGACTAATCATTTGTATCGTTTGAAATAAAATGATTTTAAACTATTTAGATTAATAAAAATATATATTTTTGTAGAAGAAGACATGTCGCATCTAATGAAAAAAGTTGAGCTCCATCAGATTAAAAATGACTAACATTAGATGCGAAAAAATTCCTTTTGTTATTCGTAGAAATGCATAGGCATTGGTGTTCTTTACACAGTACAGTGGGCATATCTCAGTTCGAAGAGAATGAATTCTGTTCGAATTTTCAGCGCTTCTAGCCCTAACTACAATGCTGTTTTTCTGTAAGCTTCACCTTGTGGTGAAGCTTCCTTGTTGAGATTCGAATGTATCACTAAAAAGTAGGATTTGAAATTTTGTTGAAAAATTCTGAAGTTTTAAAGTTTCTACATAGTTTTAAACGTAGTTAAAAACTTCAAAATTAGCATAACTTGTAGAACATTTGATCCTCTATCCAGCTATGTGTAAATCATTTTGTTAAATTTTGAGATCAACGACATCGGCTATCACCTTTGAATCGTATTCTGCTATTTTGTGAAATGTCATGTTTTTGCCATAACTCAGCTGTATGCAAGCCTTTTGGGGTGCAACTTTTACTGTCCGTGTATCTCCGTGATACCTATTAGTAGCCCGAATTTCATTGAATTTGGAGCAATTTTTTAGAAACAGCGGTGCTCTTTCTCTCATCTTTTCAGTAAAAAGTCTTTCACGTGATATATCCATTTCATCTCCTTCAATTGTTGGATTGTCAAAATCATCCTATATACCATCTAATATTATTGGATCACTCCTACATCTTCCAGCGCATTGATGCATTTGACTAATCATATAATCATTTTCTATTGTAACTGGTTCTTATCTTTAACCCGTTCGTTAATCTCTTTTTATTCATAGATGTTTTAAAACAATTCTATTGATCATTATTTCAACATATTTAATGCAAAGTACCAACGCAAAGTGCTCTACTTCATTCTCAATGTTAGGATAGAAATAATTTGTTCATATCAATAAAACTCGCAAATCTACACATGTCTGTTGATATATTATTCTAAACTATTTTATTCAAAGAACTAAAAAGATGAAAAATGAAAACATCCTCAAATTACTCTTTCTTTTAAATCTATTCTCAGTCAGCTCGATTGATTTTACTCCCAAAAGAAGCTATGACATTGAAAATGATTACATATTCAATAAGAATGAAATTTAACAAAACCTTCAAAATATTTCTTGGTATTTGTTCGTTCGGAAGATTTTCGGAAACGTCTATTTGCCTTTGTTATTCTTTCAATATTCATTTGCTCATTTTTCTGTAAAAATCAAATTACAAAAATGCAGAATTTGAAGTTCTATATCGGTCGTTGGGAATATTTAACAAAATAAAATTGAAAGACTTTTTGATAATAAACGTCTTTGTTAATGATTGTTGTGGTTTGAAAGGAAAGAATATGAAACAATCAGATGGATTTGTCTTTTAAATCCAATTATTGAAAAAAACAATCAAAATTGACTTTTAAATATACAAGTATTGATATTGAAGTCAATCAGGATAAAGGTATATACATAAAGACAGACAGAGGAAGAAAGAGAACGAGATAATCTTCGATTAATATTCCTCGTTATCCTGCTTATCTGCGAATATAATTTCTATTCCACTTTCGATTCATTTCGTTCATATATTTTTGCTTTCTTCACGTCGATTATCTTGTGTAAAAATACCCAAATTTTAACATTAGGTAATAAACTCTGTTGAGTTATTTAATCAGGGATTTGATCTTCTTCTTCATATTTATCATATTCACGACGTCCTTCTCTTGGACCATAACATTCTTTTAAATATTTTTTCATTTCAATTGCATCCATTTCACTTTACAAATAGATGAGATAAAATTTGTTTAAAATAAAAAGCCAAACAAACTCTTCAGCTATTGGAAATTTTGATCTTTCAGTTCGATAGATATCAGTTGTTGTTGTATTATGAATATCTGTTTATTCAACAAAACCTTGTTCAGGTTCTTCTTCATCAGCATCTATGAAAATAAAGAATAGATTTGTTTTGTTTTTCTAGATTATAAACAAGCCAACTTGATCGCTAATAAAATTTTTTCCAGAAATTTTCTTTTTTTTATGTTTATATTGATGACTTACTTTTTTTTCTTTGATGTTTTTCATCATTCTAAATAATAATTTGATTTATGAATTAAAAATTCTATTAAAATAAATAACCTCTTCTTTTCCTTCCTAAAAATGAATTAGAATTGAATATTTTATTAAATAAAATTATGTAAAATTAGTCTCTTCATCATTTTCTTCTTCCTCTTCTTCTACTTTATTTATTATTTGAAACTACTGTTTATTCTTCTTGAATAACTATTTTATTTATCTACTATTTTTTTAAATGTATATAAAATAAATACAATCAACAATATCTAACTGGTTATTGCATCAATCTATGACCACGTGAATTGACTGTCGATGAACATTACTTGTTCTATAATAGAAAAAAAAAGAGACTAACTTTTATTCTTTTACCTTTGATCACTTACGGATCTTTAAAATTGTTAAGTTTGATTAAGTAAGAAATTCAATTACTGGCAAAATAAATTTTTAATATAAACACCTCTTGATGATGTTGTCTTTAATTCAGTAAAACGAATACCGCGAAATGCCTAGAAAGAAAACAATAGATATTATTTAATATTAAAAATGAATACATACATCACATGTGATACAATCATGGATAAGTAAATATGAAAAAAATTTGGCAAACTTTATCAATTTATCATTCTTGATATTATCAACAACTTTATATTCATCTTCAAATACTTTTTCAAAATATTTAACATATTATTTTTTTAAAGAACACAACTGTTCACCAAGTAAAGGAAAAAATTGTTCATATGCTGAACCAAACAATCAACAATCATTTGATATAATTCGATCTGAAATTTAAATTATACAAAAAACCAATTGAATATTTCAAAAACATACTTCTTGTGCAGGACGTAAATGCAGTTCAAGTAATTTCTTTGCACAATCTTGAGGTTCATTATTTTCCCTAATCATCTTATACAGATTTATACGAATTTCTGGTAAATTTGTTTCTTTTTCGTCAATAACTGTTTCTTGTTTTTCTTCCAAAAGAAACATTTTAATTTAATCTTACCAATTACAAATTCAACTTACTTTTCTCTTCATCAACGTCAGCATTTTTTCTATCACCTTTATCATTATTAATAGATGAATTTGATTTATTTTCATCATCACCACTTTTATGAAAAAACATTTCTTTAATAACATTATATTGTTCTTCATGTTCTTCATATTTTTTATCATAATTAAATACTTCTAAATAAAAAGAAGAAGGATAAACAAAATATTTTATTGAATATGAATCATACCAAATAATGGTTTAGTTTCAAATGTATGGAATGTAATCATATGTGTATATTGATTATTTTTATCGGCTAAATTAAGACCAGGTGCAATCGATGGATTTTCTTTAAATTGATCTTCTCGCATAGTAAATAAAATTTAAATCATGTATCGTGTATATTTGTTTAATGAGGATTTATTATGTGAATTTTTTAATGTTACAAATATAGAATTTAATCCACGTGGATTAACCTGAGATAATTTTTGTCCACATTCTTTGACGAATTCAATAGCTAATTCAACATCATCATCGGAGGGATTTTTGAGTAAAAAAATTAATATTTCGAAAGCAGTAAATTCGTGTAACTAAATAGAAAACGAAACGTAGGAAATATTCTTTTAACTTTTTAATAATACATACGACATTTTGATTTATCAAATGTGCAATAAATTTTATTGTCGAGAAGCATATGGCTTTATCATTATCTTCATATGATCGACAAAATGATATTATTGTTTTTTTGCTAATATAATCGCCAACTATATTAATAAATGCATTGATAACTGAAACTAAGCAAGCATATACTCGTGTATTATGTGGTGATGCCGATTGAGCACGTATAATACTTCGAACAAAAATGGCCACAACCTTTCACTATGTTTACCATGAATAATTCATTGATGATGTTTGATATGTTTGAAATATTTGCGTTATGAACAAGACGATTTATTTTTCTTTCCAAATCATTCCATTCTTTATGTTGATTCTTTTTAGATGATTTATTACCTAATCGTGCAGAAGACATTGTTTTTAACAGATATCTAAAACACAGTACATTTAGATACTTTTCTTCTATTAGCAAAGTGCTAAGCGGTACTTTGTTCAAAACAACAAAGCACCCAGAGCTCGTATCGGAGGAACTTGTGATTATTTGAAAACAGAAAATCAACTGTGTTTAAATATCGTTTCACGTTTATATGCATGAGAAAAAAAAAGAAGAAAGGAGAAACAGAAAGAAGAAACATCAACGACTGGATTTGGAGTGAATCATAAGAGAAATTGTATTTGAATAGAAGAAACAATAACTTTAACTTTATCTGCTCTTTTCTAAAAACAAAGTAAAACAATCAATTGAATCATACGCTATTCTATTTGTATTCGTTATTTTATTTTACCTCATATGTCACCATGTAAATTCACAAAATTAATTAGATAGTCGGGAACGAATAGAAAAGACAATGATCTCACCATTCATTCATTCATAATAATAATAAAATAAATCATGTCGCTATTTGCCATACACGCTTCACTTTTTATTTGTTTTTTTTTCCTCTCTCTTCTTCTTTATATTCACTCTCTTATATTTATATCTATCTTCTTCTTGAGAACTGAATCAAAGCATGTGATAACACCATCGCTACAATCGAAGTTTGTAATAAAAATTCGATTATAATAACTCATACAGACAATATCATTGATAATAACGTAATTAGATAGCTTATCTACAGTTGCAGATGATAGTGATCATCATCTAACAATATCTAAATTTCAAATAACTCGACCATTAGAACTTATTTCCAAACAAGATGAAAGTGAACAATAAATTGCTCTTATTGCCAATTATGTCAAAATTTTCACTGCACCAAAATGTGTACTTTTTATATTGATTTCTATTTATAATTATTTTTATTTTATCAGGAGATTTCGATCGATATTATTGCACATTCAATTCTAATATACAGAATTTTATCTGTAAGTTTTACATTTATGAACAATTGAATCCTGTACAAAGTCACGACGTTTCGCAATATCTTCCTAAAAAGGTCTGCTGGTACCGAAAAAGTAATGCCAATCGCATGATTAGTCAATCTTATTCCTTCGCCTTTCTAGGTGATATTTTCATGCCTCTTCACTCTAACTGATCACATGATTTCCATGCAGCTCTTTAGCTTCAAATAGAGCTCTGAGAGTAAAAAACTTTATTTGTCAAGTATGAAGGTATGATATGACTAAAGAGAATATAAATCTTCTAAATAATATGCATATGTATCTTACCTACTAGTCGTATATTGAATAACAACATTATGTAAATTCCTTCTAAAATTAAAATGATGTAAATAAGTTAATAATTTACATAAACATTGAATAGCTAAATATCCAAGATTAAGTTTTGATGGTTCAATTGTTTTAATTTGTTTATGTTTATTTTTTGTTAAATGATTATCTAGAAGACTTTTTTTAGCACATTGTTCAAGAAAATTTTGATAATGTCTCAATAAAGTTTGTTCAGAATGTCGAATTACCTCAACATCTTTTGATAAAATTTCCTTGTGATTTTTTTAATTTCATCATTTTCATCTTTTGTTTGTTCTTTTAATGAACGTATACGATAACCAGGTACAATATCACGAAATAATTCAACTAATGAAACCATTTTTAATTTTCTTATTGTTATGATATTAATAGATTGCCAAGATTAAGTAATAAACGTGATTCTTTTAAATTTGATATTTCTTCATAAGGATTTTTCATAATTAAATCACATAAAGTAACTATTGTTTGTTTTGTTTCATTTAATTTTTTTTCACATTCAGCCATTACTTCAACAAATGAAACAGGTTTTGTTGGCTGTGAAGGAGGAGATGATGATGATGTTTGTTCTTCATCTTCGTCTTTTTCTTTTTCTTCATTTTCTTCACCTTCTTGATTCATTATTGGTGTTGATTGAGCAATTAATTGTCCTCGATCAGTTTCCATTGGGTATAATGGTCGTTGTTGATTTGTATTATTAAATGATGAACGTGGTAAACGTTCATATGATTCAACATGTTGATTATCATTATCATCTGTTTGAATATTATTTATTGGTTGAGTTTCTTCATTATCCGAAAGTATATCTAATGGTAAAATAAGTTCATCATCATTATCATTGTGTTCATCTTCAATAATATCAGTTTCCATTTTTGAAATTTGTTGATTCGTTTTTGGTTGTGTTTTATTTTTTTGATATATTAATAGATTCTTTTTTCAATGGTACACATTAAATTTAACTTTTTGATGAAATATTTTTTCTTGCTATCCTATAAAAATAAACTTTTTTAACATGTTACAGATTGAATTACGTAAAACTCGTCGAAAAAGTTGGCTAAAGCTTCAATTAAAGATGTACCTTCTGATAGAACAATTCTTTATTCGTTTGAAGTTTTTCGGACAATAATTTTATTATATTAAAACATTAAATTTTTTCTGTTTATATTTTAGGAAAAACTTGCGTCTGCTACACATTCGTTAACCGATAAATTAATAACAATTGAAATCAAACATGCACCAACAACTTCACGTGAATCTTTTCATTTGAAGAATTTATTTGTTCCAAAGTAAAGTATGTGATTGTTTTCTTGTCTCATATTCTGTTACAGATTATTGAAAATTGCTGATTTGAAATTAATTGGTCGAAATTATTATTCACTTGATAAAAAAATTCAACCGGATCGATATAAACTCAAACTTTTTCCAGCTTTTTTCAATGGTGTTCTTCTGCATGAAAGTTACTTCGACGAAGAAGTATTCTTTAAAAAAATGAATTCCATTATATTTAGGCCAATTCTTGATTATATACAGGTGCATTTTTTTTCATATGATTCTCCATGCGATCGAAGAAAGATAGAAAAAGAATATTATTCGATGGATTATCAATTCATTCATCGTTCATTTAGATTATACAAAAATGTATCATTGTTTATACAGACGACATAGGTCAAATATAACCTTCGAGTATATCGATATAAATACTGACATTTAGAACATGCGCAAAATCGATAGAGATATAGATGAACATGAAATATTCATGTGTTCAATTGAATGATCTACCCGATGAAATTCTTATGATTATTTTAAAAAATTTGACGAATGCAGAAGTACTTTATTCTTTATTAGGCGTCAATAAACGACTAAATAATATTGCAGTTGATCCCGTTTTTACAAATAATTTATCTCTTGTGATGTCTACATGGGATGGTTTGGTTTATTCATTACCTGATCCAATACTTGATCGATTTTGTTTACATATTTTACCTAAAATTCATCAAAATATTGAATGGCTTCATCTTCAATCACTATCAATGGAACGTATTCTTCGTGCTACAAATTTTCCGAATTTGTATGGCATTAGTTTACATAATATTCAAGCAAAAATAGCTAGAGATCTTTTTACGGGTAAAATACTTTCGTTCTTCCAATCAAAGATAATTATTATAGATATTACTAAATTCAAAATGATTTCACTGTATTTGGATTTGTTAGTATGAAGAGAAGAAGGTTATCATGAAAGCGATGATTTCCCATGAAGTTTAAGTATTTATACAAAAATGAAAGATCTGCATGTAGTCTTTAATTTAAAGTTTTCAACAAATTTTTGAAAAAAAAAATCTAGAATAAAATCAATCAATTTTTAATACTCTATCATTGTTTAGAACAAACTTCCGTAATTCATACTTTGAAAAATCAACTTTTATCATTTACTATCGACATTAGTACAAAAGGAACCGAATGGTATAAACGAGACAATAATGCAATTATATTTAATCATATCCTGACCATGTTGGCTAATTTACAATATTTAAATTTTGGTCGATCTTCAATTTGCGATCATCGATTATTCTTTGGTATGAGACGTCCAACTGTTATCTCTACAAATTTGTTAGAATTACATGTCTCTTTGCGTACTTTTGATGATTGTCTTTATTTACTTGATGGACATTTCAATCAACTTCGTTCACTTTATGTTGATGTTAATATGATTCTCTCTTCGGATAGAAGCGTCAACAATACGGTAGAGATTATTTTATTTGATATCTAGTTTAAATCAAATAATAATATTATTTTTTTGTAGAAAGAACTACCTAGTTTAAAATGCTTTTGCCTACACTGTAAGTGGATAACAACTGTTTATGATGAATTAGTTGTGCCACTTTTACATCGAATGTCGAATTTAGAAAAGCTTGATTTGTCTATTACTGTACATGAAAGGAAAACAGTTTTTGATGGTAATGATTTGAAGATGAATATCATTAATTATATGCCAAAATTAAACAATTTCACATTTAATATTCATTCATTAAGTAGTTTTTATAATAAAATTAATTTATCATTAAATCAAGATATTCAAAGAACTTTCAGAGTTTTTAATGATAAACAAATAATCTATTGGACTGATTATTTTCCAAAAGAAAAGAAAGGTCATTGCCATATTTATTCTTGTCCATATAAACTAAACTATTACATTGATATAACAAATAATTTTCCAGGTGGAATATTCAAATTTGTTCGCGAAGTATCATTATTTGATGAACGGCCTTTTGAACATGAATTTTTCCTTCAAATTGCTCAATCATTTCCATTCTTGGAAAATTTATGTGTACGTAATCACGAACGACAAATGTATAAAGAATGTAGTAAATCAATTAATGGAAATCAACATTTATCAATCATTAAATATCCTTATCTTAAACAACTTGATATTATTTGTACTTGCAAAGATTACCATGAACAATTCTTATTCGATACTAAAACGTGTTTACCACTTGATGTTCGTGTTAGTATGCATTATGAACGAGTGAAACAAGTGACATGCAATTTCACAAGTAATAGAACACGAAATAATTGTGCAAAAATGAATTACGTTAATTTATATATAGGAATAAAAATTGTTGGAGATCCTGAGAATTTTTGTGGTGAAACACGAGAACTTTCTGAACATATAAAAAGTTATTTTCCTCGTACGCAAATAGATTGTTTATTGTGAATTTATTATTTAAATAAAACATGAACAAAAGCGTCTCAGAAAAAAGAACAAAATTGAACTGGAATTAGCAAGAACTAGCAGATGTGAAAAGAAACTGGTGTGCATAAAACAGTTGAATTTTATTGTAAGCAAGAAAGTAGATTTTCGGAAATAAATATGATCTGAATTTAAAATTGGGACGGTTTAGATTTCGAACATAGTATAAGTGATAGTTTAGAAAGGGATTTTCATTTAAATAAATAAGTAACACATAGATTCTGTTTATAAATTTTAAACATTTGTTAGGTGGTGATCCTTTGTCATAGAGAATCTGTCTCTTTGAAGCATGAAGAGTTTGACAAATTGCAAGGCTTTACCTATTCAAGTTGATCGATTGTTCAAAGCGTGAAACCAATCATGAAAAGAAACGATTTTTTTTTGTATTATGCACTAAAAGACTTCTATATAAATCAATTAGTTAAATTAATATAAAAATAATTGAATATGCTGAAGATACTAGATAAACTATGCTAAAATGATTATTGGTGTTCTATCAGTTTATTTACACTTAAATTTTATTTGAGATTAGTTGAGAGAAAAGTCATTTAAACGATGATCTTGCGCTTATCAAACACAAAGTGTGATTGGAAATATCTTCTAGAAATATACTTCAAGTGGAGCACCTTACTTATATTTTAGTTTATAAATGCATGAATGAATTTATATGTCTAAGACGAATAGAAAACGATAAGGCCAGAAAAAGTATAATCAACATTTATGGAAGCATATATCTATGTTCGAGCGATGTTTTCGATCACAGATATAATGGACAGTAAAGGGCAAAGTTGGTCATAATTATCTTTTAACTATAACAATAAATCAACAATCAATAGCTATTTTCACTATATTTATGAGTCGACGAAAACGATCAAGTAAGTCAAAATTTTCATCAAAATCATGTTCATGAATATGAATTTATCTTCAGTCAGACCAACACTTGCTTGTAACCGACAATAGTCATTTTAGTTGAATTCCATACAAGATAACTTGATAATAACAAACAGGATGTTTCTTAGAATTTGCATAGAAATTCTATGAAAAATAATGTTCTCTTCAATTATAAAATGATCAAAATTGATCGTTCTGCATGGATCTGAGAAAAAGCCGCAAGATGAGTTTTCCAAAGGTAAAAATGAGGAACTTCATGAGCTTTTATTATGTCAAACCTACATTCACTGCTGCGCGATCATTGCTAAATTTTGGGAAAACAAATTTGGGAATCATGATAAAAGTTGACATTGAGAGTTTAACTTTAGCAAGATCAAATTTTCATATGGTAATGAGCAATAAATACGTAGTTATGCCATTCTTTCGATGATATCTAGAAAAACTTTTTTTGCCATAAAGGTGACTTAAAAGCGTTGAAGGCAGTAGTTGAGGAAGTTGAAGCATTGAATGTAGTTGAAAAAGTGATAATAGTGGTATTTAAAGTTGAATTAAATCTTGTACTACTCAAAGTAGTCGAAAAATGCTTGTATTCGAAATCGAGAAGACATTTGAGTCTGCAAAATGTTTTTGAAGTATTTTTAATGGCGTTAGAAAATACAGTGAACGAAACCTGAATGCTACAAAAAATAAGTTCTTCAGTTCATTTTTCTGGTGCAATTGTGGGTTGTAGACGAATAAGTATATAGAATTGTACATATTGATAAGTTTTGATCCGCATAAAATGTCGAATATCTTGTGTGAAAGTCAAATTCTCGTTGCCTTTTGATTTTGTATTTTCAGAAAACTTATTATTTTAAAAGTTGTGAAATCTAATTGGCTTCATTTTTGTAGAATGTATTTTTACTTTAATCTAAAGCTGCAGCACAATTATCAAATAAATAAAATGAAAAAAGCATGACAGACTGACGTTACTATCTACAAAGTGTGATCTTAATTTGTGGCTGTTTGATCAAGTTTTCGACCTCTTCAATTTTGACAGAAGGGAGAACTGAAGATTCTCTAACTACTCGAATTTTTACAGTTCAATAAAATTGATTCTTCTCGAGCTGAAAGAATTTTATATGTTTTACTGTAATTTGAAATAAAATTTATTACCTATCGATGAATTAATATGAACAAAGGATTATAACTAAAAAAAGTATCTCAACAGTTGCGAACTTTTTTCTTCTTATCTCGATACAAGCTAAATCTGAATAGGGCATGCTTTCATACCTTTTTGAGTGCCGTTTGTTGATTTTTCATTCGTACTAGTAGAATCATCACTTGATTTATAGAGTAACAACAGTAGAACGACAACAAAAGTTATTGATAGTAGTATGCAAATGTTTTTGGAGAACATAATGAATCGCAACAGCCTCGAGCTCCTATGTGCATCATATGAATAGAATGACAACATTAAAAGTGAACAGTGACTATACTGCTTTGATGTTGGTCTTTGTGTATCGAAAGATTCTCGTCGATGTTTACATGCAAATTTTTTCGTTCAACACCAAATGTAAATTGAAAAATCAAAAAGAAAAATAAGCGATTTTGTGACAAGAAGATCGACTGAATAAGCGAGTGCAACGTTTTGTTTGCTATTTTTTATTTAAAGAGACAAAAGTAAGTATTTTCGAAACGAATTTCATTAAAACTATTTTCAAAATGCGATAGTGTGTGCCATATATTTGATGTCTTTGAATTTAATTTGTACTCATAGATTCATTTCAGTCATAAGAAAACAAAGAAACATACTTCCTTATTCATCTTGGTCAAGTATTTCGTTTTACTGCGGGAATTACTCGAAATTGCACACTATATTATGTTACATGTATCGGACATCCGTTTCTTTTCTTAAAAAAATCAAGGAAAGAAGGTATTTTTTCTTCAATCTGTGTGAATCGTGAATATCAAACGCCTGCAGAAAAGATACAACATAAAGTTCGAAATCATCATCGAAAAGACAATAGGATGGTAAGTAGTGCTTAACTTTACAATCTTCTCTAAATTTTCGGTTAGTATGTTTCTCGATTAAATTTTTCTTGACACAGTATTATAATCGATATGTACTGTTGCCAACGAATTGTATCCAATATTCTCTCATTTTTTCCCATCGAAGGCAAAAAATCTTAAAGGCAAAAATTCATCATCGTCATTATCAGTTCCATTAGACTTATCACGTATTGGATTGGTGGTAGTCCTCAATCAGCATGACGATCGAAAAGCCTTCGAATAGACCGTATAATATTAATTGCAACGACTATCGATTACTTTCATATTTATTTAATGACAATGTTGATTGTTTTCAAATATGTTGATCTACGTATATGTTTGTTTGCTAACAAGAAAAATGAGTTGTATAAAATGAAACAAGTATATAGGTTGATGAATTCAAATATTAGCGCTATATGATTGACAAACTCGATCATTTAGTGAATTGAAGAGAGATGCAAGACGTTCCAATTTTTATTGTTCTGTTGATTTCTCTTATGAAAATGTTTGAAACCAACAGTTGTCTCTCTTACAACAGACTAATTAAGATTATTTGAACATTCTATCGAAATATCACTGACGTATTCGATAAATTCACTTTTCCAAATAATGCATGTAAAACTAACTTTAACTTTTTGTTACTGGTCGAATAGCATTAAGATTATACATTCGGATTTAGTATTTCATTGTTTAAAGAGAGTATTATATGAGCATAATGTCAACCAACAAAAACTTTTATTACGACATACTTGCAATGGCATGAGATATATGAATTTAATCCTTCTGATAGAATGCAAATGTTTAGAAGAGAGGCGCTTTTCTCCCATCATTGTAGATTACATGGTGTTGAATATTATCTTACATGTTATTTTTCTCTATATTCATCCTTCGATATTCTTTTCGTTAAATAACCTATTTTTTGCTTTTCTCTTGACATATTCTGTATTTCAGTTGTAAATCGTCAAAGTTCAACGTTATTTTCATTTACAACCAAAGGTCAAACCTGAAAAAAAACAATTTTCATTTTGAATTCATCTGCACATCGTTTGCTTGTTGTTAACACATGATCCACATCACAAAAATCTAATAAATAATCATGTTTTATGTCGCTTTGCGTGCTTCTTATCTAAGACACGTGTATAAAAAATGAAGACACCATACATTGAACTTGATATTTTTTTTAAAAGTACACAATCATGATGTGTACCATATTTTTACTTCTTCTTTGTCGACGCCGCCCACCTCAGTTTCATTATTAGTGTTATTCATGTAAGAATCCTTTCACGCTTAATTATTCCGTAACAAGTGATACAGTTCCCTCGTTTTGTGAATGTCTACTGGTAAATGGTACACAATGTTGGTTTCCTGTCACCTAAGGTCAAAATATTAAAGGAGCTATCATTATAATTGACAATGGAAATGCTTTGTCGACGAAAGATACTTCATAAGATAGGACATACAAACTCCAGTAGTGCACATAATCTTCCATTGTTTTGTATGTCATGAGATAAATGCAATGATGAAATGAGTTTGAAGCGAATCTTTCGTTCACTGACTATTGAAAAAAATTTGCTCGAGAATTGACTCGATTAATTCTATTTGTTTTTCCACTTGAAGTAAAGTCTGCTGAATGCTTTGATTTTCATAATTCTACAGATCTCGACACTTGTCAACGATGTGAAATTTCTATCGATAAATGGCCTTCGTTCGGTCAAGAATTTTGTGCAACATGGCCTCGTTATTTTATCCCAATGAATTTGTTAATATGCTCTACTACATTTCTACTGAATAATCGAACACAACTTGCTGATCAAGTCGAACTGTGAAGGAATGCAATTCAATCGACAATGTCAATCAAATTTATAAGATAAGCAAAATTTCATTCGACTTACCCGAGTTTTTCAAAAGCTTATTAGACTTAGACAACACTATTTAACTGACTGCATGAACTATATTTCTGACAATCTGACATTTTTTAAAGAGAATTGTGTGAATATATTTTTAATTATTGTGTGATAAAAAATACGACATTTTTCTTAAAACCAAACATAGAATATCAATGAAAAAAAGGAAGTTTTTTTATAGTTTTAAGTATTATAATATTTCTTGCAAGAGTATATTTAAAATTAGATTTGATTAATGTTTTAATTGATGGATTCTGAATAAACATGGTTCTAATGTTTAAATGACATGTTCATTTCTATCGAATCATATAATGTATGAATATCCTAAATATCTCAGGATTTTTTTATCTTCAGCAGAACAAACGTTTAGATGAGTTAGATAATGAAATAATTGATTTAAATCAAATAATAAGTCTTCTTCTGGTTTGAAGAATACAACTGAGTTCATCAACTAAACCAGAGTTAATAAGTAAATGAGTTAATGTATGATATGAAATATCAATCGATTTGTAAGTGTGTTAGATATTTGACTTGTTCAGGATGTATTTGCACGTTTTGATCATGTATATCTTGGTTGTTCCAATGATTTCGAATTGAGATAGATCAAGTATTCAATGGTAAAAGAGAAAAAAGACTTTCTGTTTCGGTCAATCGTATTATTTGAAGATTAATAGAATGTTTTTTTTTCAGAATTTGGACGTAGTCGAGAAAAAGCTTAACTTGATTCAGCATGTTTTGATGGAAATACTAAGACACATAACTTGTTCAGGTCGAAGATAACGATAAATAAAATTAAAAATCGAAAATCAATTCGAAATAGATATGGATGATAACATTTAATCGATCATTCAGATAAAAAAAAGCTTTTAGAAGTCTCTATGTAGTTCAATTATCAAAAATTTCTGTTGAGAATAATTCAAGATATGACTTCATTGTCTAAAAATCTGATATAATAACTGTAACTCATTCAATTATTAATTAACTCATCACAAAAAGTAATGATAAACATAATAAGAAAACTGATCTTTTAACTGTATACTTTCTCATCATTTGAAGAAAACAATGATAGATGAATATTAATTAAAGTTTTTTAATGTTTTTAGATGATGAATACGAATGATGATGTCTTATTGATGATTTTCATTTTCCTCATCAAAATAAGGGATTTGCGATACGGTTCTCTTTGACAATGTGCTTGATGTCAATGAATGATAGGAAATGATAATGAAAACTTGCTGTGATTTAACACTGTTCAGTAATATCAAATCCATTAATTTGATTCGAGTTTTTAAGCTTTTCAACCAGTCTTTAGCTCTCATCATGAGGATCCCTTCACCCTTAGCTTCAGGCTGTTGAAAGCTTGAAAACGTCAATAGAATAGTTGAAAAGACTTTTCAATTTTTACATATATAGACATTGTTTAACGAAACAGTTTGGTTCAGCTGAACTTTCCTTGAAATTTCATTATCTGATTACTAGGAAACAATATCTACATCCTATAGATATTCATGAAGAAATCGAGTAAAACGAAGATTGCATCCGGAAGATGTAAGTCGTACCCTTGTTTTTCATCCATTTGCCTAGACTATCGTTATTAGATCAGATTATGAAATAATTTTTACTGAAAGTTTATATAGTTGTAATTCTGTTCTACGACTAGTTTACTCGTACTTCCTTGCTCATTGTCTTTTACATTCTGCGTCAAGCGAATTCTTCAGGAAGACATTTTGTTTTCCCTTTGGAACGGTTCGATTATTGTATATATTGTTAGATCACTTCGAACTTCATTCAAATCTCATTTCATTCACATAGATTGCCAAAAACAAAAACTTTCAAATGCAAGTCATACTTAGAATGAAACCTTTGGGAATATGTTTCTAATTTTCAGAAAAGAAAATAACAAGAGTCAGCAGTATGAGCTGATTGCTGCTGAATGTTTATCAAATAACACAGGTATTTATCATGATGACAAAAAATAAATATTACTGGGAGCTGGCTTTTTTTACTCTGAAGTAAGTGGAAGGAAAATCCATCAAAACTTATGGGAATGACTCAATTGAAGTGAAAACTTATCTGTTCGCTGAAGGGTCGAATCCCAACATAGAAATTCTACAAGTTATTCGTGAATGAAGTCAATCTTATTAGAAATTAACTCTTTTGGAAGTCTTATTACAATTCTGGTCAGAAAAAAAATTACTCGGTCAGAGTTCTACATTATCGTCAGTGTAGATTCAGATATACGTTATCATTCTGAGCAGAGCACTAACGATGAGATAAACAAGCTTCTATCATCTTATGGAATATAAAGACTCTTACAGAAGTTGCAGCGGCTCATGGCTCAGAATACGAAAAGTAGACAGGAAGAAATTATTCAAGAAAATTCGAAGTTTAATATTAAATATATTTTAATGACAAGAATGAAAATTTTTCTAAATTTCAAACTAAGAAATGATTTATTTCAAAACGATATCAACAAATCCTACTCATCCATTTTTATTTTCATTTCTTTAAATGATAAAATTATTTGATATGAAATTTTTTCCTTTTGTCTTCTACTGTTCGTTTATTAATAGTTTTGAAACTGACTTCAATGCTATTATGATCATGACATGGAGTTAATAGAATTAGCCGTTTTCATAAAGGACCGGGGCGCATAAGAGGCCAAATCGGCCCATTAGGAATTTTCCGTGATAACCCTATTGAATCATACATCATTTGAAAGAGCAAGTTAAAATGAACATTTTGATGCTATTTTCATGGAGTTTCGTTCGAATTTTTGAAGCGAAAAGCTATTTACAAAGTTACTCATTTTTGGGCACTAATCCAATAATCGACCATATCCATGATCGACCCAGTTTTGGTGNNNNAAGTATCACGGTGCAAATCATTTAACATGATTCAGCACGTAAAATGATATCATTCTTATTCATTCTCTCATCCCTTTATGTTCTACTTTAAAATATGAAGGATGATATGCGAGCAAAATAGGAGAAAGTGTGCAGCTGTATTCTTTATTTATTCTTCACTAAATATCTTCTCGTTCTGTGAGCACGTTTCGATTTAGTAATCAAATGGTATTTTTCTTTCCTATCTGTTTATGAATAAAGATTTCACGATTCTCTTGACAGACAAATTCATTTCGGGATATATAAGATAGATAGACATAAACAATCGATCCTTTCACTGTCTGAAGTTAATTAAATTAGGTGAAAATGGCTGGTACCTACGATTCAGAACAGCAAAGAATCTCCGACAGAATTAAACGCATTGCTTTTCGTGAGGCTCGAGATGGTGGTGCAACATTTATTACTCGACAGTGGGTTGCAGAAAAAATTTCTCGTAGTACGCGATTCGTAACAGAGTGGTGGGAGAGATCGTACGATGATTGCTTTGCTGATTATTCTCAGTGTGGTCGAAAACTGAAACTATCAGATGCCAGTCAAAATCTCATTCGCAATGCAAGTGGCAAGTAAAAAAGAAGTTCTTATGCTTTGGTTAAAGAGATTGCTGCAAAATACAAGGAATATGTTACACCAAAAACAATCGATAATTATCGTCATAGAGAAGGACTGAAACCATTCCTTGTTATTCCGAAACCCTTAAAAACAGAAACTCATATTTCGGATCGATTATGGCTTTGCGATTGGCTAAGAGACTGGTCTCAAGAGGATTTTCTCCATCTTGCACCATCGGATGAATTTTATGTTTGGACTATTCGCAGGCCAAATTGTCAAAATGATAGAGTTTGGGCAAAAAGTATCGAAGATATTGAAGACGATGAAAGATATCGTGAAATGGTAAAAAATCAAGCATGCATCGGCATCTTTATCATTTTTACGGCAAAAAAGCTGCACTGGGTAATGAAAGAGAAGGGTGAATCTTGGACTGGTCAATATTTCCGTGACGTTATTCTGATGCAGCACGTGTTTCCATTTCTCAAAGACGAAGAAAATGTAATCGATCTTGATCAAGTGATATTTGTCCATGACAAAGCGCCATGCATGCGTGCGAATATGACGCAACATTTGCTTAAAGAAAATGATATCACTTTTTGGGGTAATGACATATGGCCTGGCAATTCACCTGATCTGAATGTCGCTGAATACATTGGAACAAAAATTAAAGATGAAGTTGAGCGAAAATTATTATTGGAAACCGTCGAGAATCGTTATAAGCAAGAGATATTAGAAAAGCATCTCATAGATGTTCTGACTACTATGGAATCAAACGTGGAACTATTCGAAAATCTCTTGTGTTCGTATCCGTCCCGTCTTCAGGCGGTGAGAAATGCTAATGGACGTCATACTGATTATTAATTTTAATGAGAAGTTTTGAAAAATAAAATTTTCTGATGCAAATGATCGCTTCCAATCAGATCCACGTTTAACTGCTTCAAACAATCAACTTTTTCATAGTGCAATAGCTTGAAACTCTGAAAATAAATTATGTTCTTTATAAAATAATTTTCAAAATCCTTACAATTTAGTATCAGAATGTCGCAGTTTTTCCGCGCTTTCATTTGATATAAGATTCATTAGGGTTAGTATGTGAAATCATAGAGTTATATCTTCTGAAGGACTACTTTTGGCATGGTTTTTTCAGAGATTTGATATCTTTGTTATAAAAAAATTTATCGAACCCTTACAATTTGGTATAAAAAAATCACATTTTTTCCGCGTTTTTATTTGGTATAAAATTCATTATGGTTACTATTTGTTAATGTAGAGTCACCCCCCTGGAAAAACATTTTTACGCACCCTGTACTTTCATTGTGTTTCATGCAATATTAAGTAGAGAAGTACGTGATTTCCTTGCTGATAATGAGGCATTGATATTTCACAGAAGTCAGTGGTTAGTTGATGAATAAGATACACTTTGGGCTAATTAGGAAATGCTGACAATCAAAGGCAGCATCTACATAAAAAGATCTATTAGTGTTAAAACTGTCCCTGAATGTAATAAATAGTGAGTTTATCTATTGGAACAACTTTGTCTTATTATGGATTATCAATAAAAATGCGAATATGACTTTCATGGGGGAAATTGGCTCGAGATTTTTTATAAAGTGTTTCCTTGATCTATTGTAGCACATATTAATTTGACCTCTGAAATTTTCCTTAATCGAACCGAGACTAGTTTGATTCTTGATTTAATATAATTCCTAAGTTGGCGCATTGAATATAACAGTTCAGTCAGAAGCAGTTAAATTATGTGCACTTTCAATTTTTTTCTTTACGCTGATTTCCTCTTCAAGCTCGTAAAATAGACTCATTGATCTTCGTTTTGTAAAACTTAAACCTGCACAATTGTGCGATATTCAAAATACAGAATTAAGCATATCTCTTCAATGCTTTGCTGAACGAAAAGTACAATTTTTGAGAATAGGTTCAAAACTATGAGAATGAGAGCTCGTTATGTTCGGTACAGTCGTGAAGTTGCTCTTTATCTTCAAATCGGATGCAAATCTTTTCAGCTTAAGTATTTGGCACAAAGACTGACTTTCCGATAAACAATCACCGTATAACAACGATTATCTACTTTTATGCTGTTGAACAAAATAATGCTTTTTTTAAATCTTAGACGCTCGGTCAATACAACTGAAAATAACTCTTCGAAATAAATTCCAAAACTAGCTTCAATGGAAGAGTTTTCATTTCACTTCATTTGTTTCAGCAGGAAGTTTACAGTATAGGTTAAACAAAGGTGGGGTGTAGGTGTGAGTGTGGGTGTGGGTGTGGGTATGGGTGTGGGTGTGGGGGTGGGGGTGGGGGGGGGGGGGTGGGTGTGGGGGGGGGTGGTGTGGGTGGGG
>CAJNSZ010000003.1:2585437-2636303 GCA_905329745.1 Rotaria sp. Silwood2 | reverse complement strand
ATAAAGAAAATAATATTCTTAGAATTATTAGAATAAGAAAAAGAGAAATTTAAATATCATTTCTCAAAAGTAGTCGATTTTTACATGGACTGATATCATCAAAGTATTTTGATTTTTTTTTTATATAAAGCAAGAAAAAATTTTTTAAAATACTTTTTCTTATACAGTTTGACGAGCTCTATCCAACCATATATAAAACATTGAAAAAAAAAATTTATGTTAAAATTTTGAATTTCCCGCACCTTAAATAAAACTCTGAAAGACAATTGTTTTTGCATATATTATTATTTGTTTATTCAAATGATAATCTTAACAATAATTGAATATTACTTCTTTTAAATCTTAATGATTATTTATTTATTAACTATATGACGAAGGTGAAAACGAACATATTCGTATCCTATAGTAAACAATTGAACTCGCTTACGAGATCATAACATTAAACAATTCAAACAAGGAAATTTGAAAATTCTAACTCATATACAGAAAATGTATGTGATGCATGTGTATAATTTTTTTTTCTGAAATAGAAAACAATTTCGTCTTTAGATGAAGAAAAAAATTGACTTCTCTGTAAATTGTGATGCATGTAATCAGTTAGCAGAGTTGAATATGCATAAATTCAGTAGACTACACAATTGTGAAGAAAGCATTATGTAATAGATATGATCAGATTTAACCATTAGCTGTTTTTAATTAAATAGTAATCGTTCATATTTGTAAAAACATATCAGAAAATAACAAGGTTTTAATAAATCTCAATGTATGAATAATACTTTTATCCAGGGTTGTCGATTGTTTTTAGGGGGGGGGGGGGGGGGGGGCTAAAATTTTGGCAGACAATGTTCTCATTTTTCTGGCATGAAAACTGTTGACCGGGAAGGAAGAGGGAAGAAATGACATCAGTTTTCACTAGGTCGTACCGTACTCCCCCTCGGGCTCCCATACAATCAGTCATTTCTTCCAGCAACCGTAAAATATTGGCAGACAGACACACAATTTTGGGAGGGGATAGCACACACCCCCCTCCCCCTAATCGGATAGCCTGCTTTTATCTATCATGTATTGTCTTAGTCAAAAAATAGATTAACTTCTGTTATTTGTAATAAAACTTCTTATAAAATTTCTTCTTTTTTTCGATCATATGAAAGTGAAATATATATCCAGATTTATATAAAAAAAAGTTTTTCTTGTCATCAAAAATAATACATAGAGTACAATCTTCTCATTAATTTAATAAATCAACGTTTTTAACCACAACACTTGAAAACTAAATCCTGTGTGGCATTTATTATTATTTTTCTTTCAAAATAGGTAAAAAAAAATTCACATAGTGTAAACAATAAGTAAACATTTGATATTAACATATCTGACTATCTAGTAAGAAAAAGACAATCAAGGGGACATTTAAAGAATTGCTCGTAATGCCTATATATCACCGATATCTATCGTAGCACTTACGCTAAACTACAGGCTTTTTAAACAATCATTGTTACGCAAGAAATGTTTTAACACTACTATCGCGACAGTAGCAACATTTTTAATTACATGTTGCCGTGCAACGGAGTTAGTTTTTGGGCATGATACATCTCTGCTACACACTCTTACTAAGCAAAGAATACCTGAAAGGATGCAGAGTAAAATAAAACATAATCAGCGAATGTGAAGTATTTTTTTTACTAGTCACTGTTTGACTGAAAAATTTTCCTCGATGTAATTCAATGTAACAGTCTCGATCTTTTATATTATATGTCTTCCTTCATTGTCATTGTTGTTGTTATTAATAGAAAATCATCTATTGACATATACATTTAATCATATGAAATCGACTATGTGCTATTCATAAGAGATAATTGATTTGTGATAGAACTCAAATAAAAGAAACGAATTTGTTTCAAGAACAATTTTTTAATATATTAAGGCTTCCAAAGATATATTGTTTTCAGTAGTGAAGTCAATGCAATCAAATGTGTATATTAAATCAACATGATAGATCAATAGAATATCAATTGACCAGCTTTCGGATGATGTTTTTTCTAATCGCAAAATCGTTATATTTTATGTAGAAAGTCAGTTAAAATTTTTGATAGAAACATACTAATTCAATATGCTCTCTTCTGTAAAATTTCGATTTTTAGTCTTGCTGATAATTTATATTCATTGCCAGATGTTAATGATTAATTCTAGATTTTATGTCATTAGGAGATATAATGAGTTGTATATATATAATTATGCATGCTGATGGAAGTGCATTAGTATTTGTGTTATTTTTGGTCAGTGCAACAAATGTATTTATTTGTTATTTTTTCTGCATAAAAAATACAGATAGTGGAAAAAGTTATTATTAACGATAAATAGTAAACTTCAATACTGAAAGCTAAAAAAGTAGTAAATAGGTAGTCTTTTTGTTGTATTTTATAGTTTGTTTCATTCCTTTCTCTCTCTCTCTCTCTCTCTGTTTTTTTTGTTTGCAAAATTTCATATCTTAGCATGTAGAATTAATTATAAGAAATCAAACAAATGTAATTCATTTGAAGTTCTTAAATATAATACAATGAAAAAATGTTAAGAAATATGCGTTAACTGACTGAGAGACTAGGTAAACAGCAATATGTTCATTCACGAAATCCTCATCATTAAATGAAAGTAAAAATCAACGGACAAGATCGACTAATATGAAGATAAATGAATGCAGTACCAAAGCAACTCAATATTTCTAAATTCGATTCCAAAAACAAATATTGTACTTTAGTTAGACAAATAGTCAATAAAATAGCTTGCATGTTTTTCTTTACTTCTCCAATTCTGGTGGTGCTTTAAATTCTTGTAGATTAGCTATTTTTGATGATTAATTTTCAAATTTAATATCATTATACAGAGTGGTCCAACAAATCTTCTGATAAAATGTAATTTCTATATTGATAAGTTTTTGATTTTGAATCAAATTCTTTTGCAATAAATAGAATCGTGTATAAAAAAAAATAGAAGAAATTCATTGAATATGAAATCTATTCTGTAATAAAAATCCTTTTTTCTAGATTTCGATTTTTTGTAAAAATTCAATAGTGAAACAACATTAGTAGCTGAAATTTTCAGGTTATATCTGTTGACGTTCATAGCTTAAATATCCATATAAATCATTTTCAATTATTGTTAAACAAATTTTATTACATTATTTAAATTCGTTTCCGTTATGATCAATTATAATCTATAATTTCAATAACTACAAAAACGATGACTAAGTTATTGATAAATTTTAGCTTCATAATGAGAGACAAATGACAATACAATACAGAAGGATAGAACAATAATTAACTTCAGAGTGAAATAATTCTATTAAAAACGAAAAAGTCTTTATTAGACTGATGTTTTTTTTTTCTACCGTAGCTCTATGTTTACACTAAATTTCAATCTCGAGCACATACTGTTTCAACGTAGGTTTCATATTTAATGGACTAGTCTTCAGTTTTGGCAGAACTCAGAAATTATATTCAAAACAATATTTTATATTACGAAATAGTATCAAGAACAAAATAGAACTGTAATCTCATAATAAAAGTTTTTTACTACATCATGAACAAGAGTATATTTTACGAATTTCATAAAAAATGTGTTCTTCGACAGAAAATAAGTCATATTCATATGCTCAATACAAATTGCTCATTGTGCACTAGTCCATAATTTATTCTATTGAAATTTTCTTCATATTGATTTGTATGATTGATATGCATTGCTCGACTATTTATAATTCATATGAAGGCTGATTAATGTCTTAAGAATTGTTACAAAACTAAAAGCATTACATATCATGTAGATGATCCTTATAATGTGGCGCACTCTATCTGTCTCGTTAATACCAAAACATTATTGTTTACTTCCTGCTCTGTCTTGCATTACAAAAACAAAATATATATCGGAACATCTTATTGTCAAAAAGGAAGCAAAGATTTTATTTATCATCGATTTTAGTAAGTAAATTTATGGATAAATTTGATGAATTTTTAACAAAAATTTATTTCATTTAGTTTTCTATTTACATTATTGAATTTGAATGAACAATGAGTTTTAATTTTACTCCAAATCAAGCTTCACAAGGTGCAAATTATGCTGGACGAGCTATGAATGCATTTCAATCAGCTGTTAATATTGATAATGAACAGCCACAACTTGAAGGAACAACATTTTGGTTTCGTTGGTTTATTCGAGTTGTTGCTGTTGTGACTGGAATTCGTAAATTTAAAAAAAAAAAAACAACATTATTTTTCATTATATTTTCCCTTTTTTTTTTTATCTCTCCTATTAGTTGCAATGATATGTGGGCTGTTCGGAGCATTGAGTATATCACCATTCTGTATTCTTGCTGGTGTTATAATGATGTTCGTTCATATTATATATATATATATATTTATTAATAGGATAAGATTTGATTTTTCTATTTATCAATTAGATTTCTTGGTTTTGCATTAATTATGTTTGAAGTACCAATTTGTTGTCAATTTGTACGATATACACAACCGGCGGCACAATTTTCTCAACAACGTCCACCATGGCAAAAGGCTGCACTCTATTCAATGTATGTTGAATAAAGAAAGAAAAAAACTAAAAAAATAATATTTTTTTATGTTTGTTTTTTTTTTCTTTAATTTTATTTAGACCACCTCTTATACCTCTTATGTTATGTCAGTCATTAAGTATTGTACTTGGTTTCATTTGCTTACTTGTTAATGGAGCTATACAATTTATGTTGGCTGTTGGCAAAAAGTAATTTTGATTTAAAAAAAATGTATATTTATCTTCTTGTTTTTCTTTATAGAGCACCATTAGAAGAAATGCTTCAACGAGCAGGTGTAGGTGTTAATAATCGTGGACAACCAGTACCTGAAGGTCCTCCAATAAATGTTCCAAGTAGTAGTACTGGTGATAAAGGTTTTAATTTTACTCCATTACCTTAAATCCAAAAGAAAATCGTCAAAAGAACTTTTATTCATGAAAATTAATCAACACAAGAATATTCCACTTTTCATTATTGTTTATTAGTTTATATCAATATTGGTTTAAGTTTTACTTATCATAAAAAATTTAGCCATTATTCTATATGTATATTCATTTATTGTCAACCTTCTTTACCTGTATACATGGTTATCTCTTGCCTCAACCTGGTTTATCTCATTGTTGTTGTTTTGTATGATTGTGACCTTTTTTTCTTTTTGTTGTTGTTATTTTTGTTGTCATGCTCATTCTCGAACAAAATTTTACATAAAAGAAAAATTCTAACAACGAGATTAAGCAGAAAAAGAAAAATAATTAATTTTAAATGATTATTAAGATATTATAGAAATACTATAAATATCTAGTAGAATAAATATTAACTTGCATTTAGATATTGTTTGTTAATTTCATAGTTATGCATTCAGATAAATAAATAAAATATTATCAAGAAGTCTATCTTAAGTAAATATTGCTTTTTAATAGAATCAATAAATATCTATTTTGTAATTGTAGTCAAACAAACGAATTAAATATTGAGTAATGAAATTTAAATCATACTTCAAGATGGATTAAATTTTATATAAAAGAGATGTTCACAGAAGAGGATTAGGTTTTGATATTCTGCAGATTTGAAAATTAAATTTTTAAGTTTTCATCTTCAAAAAGAGCAATATTTTATAAAAATAAATAAGATGGTTATCTATTTGTATTTTTCAATGTCATTGTTATATCACATCAATGCAAAAGATTAACTGATGACGTCTATATTAATTGGTTCTGATGATGACCCTGACAAAAGAATGACCCGAGGTAATACCTCATGTTTGATACGAGATCCTAGTCATTACATAGGACCTGTGAGAACTAGAAGAATTCTTTCTCGTGCGCTGCTCTTTTGAAGTTATGACCATTACACTGGATTTTTTACCTTTGGCACACTATACATAGAAAGTTTGAATAAACGAGTTATGGCTTAAAACTCTGTTTATAGATAGCTCCTCAAATCAATTGAATCTTCTAAAAATTTCAGTCAAAAAAAGGGTGGTTTTTTTTCGAGGTATCAAATTCACAAAAAAAAAATAGATTTTTCGTCCTTTGGGTGAAATATTATGTTTCTTTTCGTAGATTTGATGTCTCAAGAAGACACCAATCTTTTTTGCTGAAATTTTTAGAAGACTCTATTGACTTCGAGAGCTGTCTATGAGCAAACGTTTTAGGCCACAATTCGTTTGTTCGAATTTTTTTTATAAATACTATGCCAAAGGGAAAACATTTAGTGTAACGGCCATAACTCCAAAAGGTTAGCATGTAGAAAAGAATCCTTCTAAATGTCTTCTAGTCTTAACAGATCCTACATAATGATCGAGATCTTATCTCAAGTAGTTCCCTTGTTAGTAACTGTCTGCTACTAATTTTAATAATACACATTAAATCTACCTGAAGAATTTAAAGCAAATCTTATTGAAAAAAAGAACAAAAATTTCAACTTGAAAATATTGATGAAGATGTACTTTTCAACTTTATTGTTTTTTGAACTTGATTGAAAACTACAATCAAAAGAGTGTATCGGCTTTTCGATCACCCTGCCCTGTTCGATCCAATGAAGCATGATAGAGTATGAAAACATCACAGCATTTGTGCTATGTAACAAATACAGCTATCAATATGGTAATTGTGTATTACTATATTAATGTATTCTTATTCTGTTTATAATGTTTGAATAGTTGACAAAGAAACAACAAATGCCATCGTATTTTTATTCATTCGAGCGTGCTCATATAAAATATACTTTTTTTTTTTATCGTGAATTTTTGATTATGCTCGTTAAAATTCTAAAGATTTGTAACACAAAACTTTTACACGTCAAAATAGACTCGGAAATTCTGGAATGTGATGATAAAAGACATATGTGAGAAAAACATGTCATCTGACTTTTTGTCTGTTGAATTATGTTCAAATTACGTGAATAAATAAATACAAAAGGAAAGACAATGATGACTTGGAAGGTTTGTGCCAAAAATGAAAAATTTTTGAAAGGAGAGTTTGAGTATTTTTTAGGCCTGAATGAGGAAAAACATTAAGAAAGTTTAAGAAAAACGAAAATTTTTTCAAAATTAAGAAGGTTATCTCTTGAACCTCCCTGCCAGTAACTATGATTAGTCAATCTACTTTATCCGAGTGACCTGAATTAAATCATAAACACTGTTAATGAGAGAGAAAAACAAAAAGATGGTTTGTACTTTCACTCTAACAAGCATTTGCTTCTTTAATACTCATTACAAACTCATGCACGTTTGATTTACTATAAAAAGCTTTTGTTTTTATTCTATAACAACATTATCCGAAACTTTTCTTCAGGAAGTTTTACACTCGTGATGAGAATGCGACTAATTATTTAGTTCGTTCATACTATACCACCAAGTATTATTCTTTCGAAATAATTGAATGAATACAAATTATATAATGCAATATACATATTAGAATAGTAATATTATATTAGTAAAAGTAATTTATTATTTGTTTCTATCGAGTATTATTATAAAATAATTATTTCAATTAGTTTTTTAGGATTTTATTACTGTTTGCTGTAGAAAATCTTTTTATTATATCTTAAATATACATTTTTATTTTATCCTAGAAATAGCAATGGAGAATGTCTGGATAATTACATAAATAATTAATTATCTCATTTGTGTAGATAAGATTGATAAGGCTATTTATAGTAGTTCTTCAAATTTAAATGTTTTCAATCGAATTTATCTAACGTTTGATCGCTGAAATAAACTTTTGTATTTCTAAAAATTGAATAAATAATATTCAATTAGCTATGGAGACCGGCACTTTTCATTTTGCACGATACCTTTTATGATCATATAAAACTTGCGTCGAATGTCATATTGTCACGACTTATTTGTTCTAAATGAATACGGGCAAGATAATCTCAGTTCCGCTGGAACCAAAAACAAAACTAGTTTTACTCATGTCTATTTTTAACGCATTATTTAGATAATTCAAAAAAAGAAACTTTTATGATCGACTCTGAAGAAATTAAATAGAATTATCTTAAACAATTATTACAATTTCTTTATCAAATCGACATACATTTTCTTTCTTCTATATCCAATAATTTATATACAGTTAAATAAAAACTGCCTATCAATTCTATCTAATAGTGTTGCATCCGGTGTGATACTAGTGTCTCTTCAAAAATAGATTGGTCCTCATGAAGTTTGTGATTATTGTACTGCGAACTAAAAGTCTGTGCTCTCAAAAAAAAAAACGTAGATGTTCATCGTTGCGAAAGAGAATTCATTAACCAACTAAGATTATATAATACAATTATCATTGCAATTCAAAATAACTTCATTATTTGATGTTCGTTTTTATTATTTTTTATTCTTTCTTTTTTTTTTCTCTTTATATCTCTCCAATATTAAGTTGGTAATAAATGATGTTCAAAAATAGGAGAGATGTAACATCACAAAACAAATAATTTGAATAATTGCCAGATGAACAAAAAAATAAAACTTATGTTTTATTTCGTTTTTTGGCTTGTTGGTTGTGTTGTTGTTGCTGCCGTTTCTGTTGGACCAGTTACTTTTTTCGATTTCATAACCATAGCAACAATACGTTGTTCTTCAATAAGAAAAGCTCGAACAATACTAAAACATAAAAAATTTAATTCTAGAAAATAAAAATCTTTCAAATTCTTTTTTTTTTTTCTCTACCGAAGGCGAACACATTTAGCACATCGTGAACCTCCATATGTACGTGAAACAGTTTTTAATCGTTTTGTCATTGTCATACGTTGTTTTGGACGAGATGCTTTTATCTAAATGATAAAATAAATAATAAAAATTCTTTCTCAAAAAAATAAAAAAACTTACTCCTGGTAATTCAACTTTACAATCACCACATTTGGGGACTGTTCCTCGTTTTTTAACATATTGATATGTTAATTTACCACCGGGTGTTTTCACACTAGAAATTAATTCGATTAATTTAAAATAAATGCAAAAATAAAACAACATACATTTTAACCCGATTTGATTTTGTATTATATGATAAACGACGACGATAAGTTAATCGTTGGACCATTTTTTATAAATTGATTTTCTTCTTTTTCTAAATGATCTTAAAATAAGAAAAAAATATTTTTCGATTTTCAAAGATTGTAGAAAAATTTTTTTTAATGCAAAAAAAAAGAAAACGAATAAATAAACATGGACTTATTTCATATATACATATGTATCTATTTTGATTGGTTAATAAGAAATATCGAATAAAAACTAAGATGAAAATATATATGATCGAACCTCGCTATCAAAATGCATTTGTATATTAGAAATTTTTTTTTATAAAGGACGTTACTTAGTAATCAGTATTCATTAATGGTAATTTTCAATATTCTTTTTTTTAAAGCTATATATCATTTGTTTCTTAATGAGTACACGTTTTCAACCAAAAAGTGTGCCTGGTGGTCGATTAACACCATCAAATTTAAGTTCAACAACACTAACAAATTCAACAATATCACCATCGTCACCATCGACATCTGCTAGTGGTGCTGTTGAATCTGATCAAGTATATCTTGGTATCAAAAAAATATTAAAATGATTAATTTAGAGTTTGAAATAACGTTTTTTTTCTTTTAAGATCGTATTAAGGCACGAGAAATTATATCGGACGCATTTCTTCAAGTAACTCGAATTAAACCTGATGATCCAATTGATTTTCTTTATAGTTAGTAAGTTGTATAGAAAAAAAACTTATGTTTTTTTTTTTTTTTTGGTATGGAAAATTAAAAAAAAAATTTCTAGTTTTGAAAGTCAATGTCAAACAAAACCATATGAAAAAGCATTAACTCGTTTACATCTTGCTGATCCTAAACATCCATCATTTGAATCTTTACTTGTTGAACTTTATTCAAATTTTAATATATGTAAGTTAAAATATTTAAATTAATATTTAATTAGACGATCTGTTTTCGTTTCTTGTTTAGTAAATGATGATATCTTATTGCTTAAAGGTGATTTATATAATAAACTATTAGAAAATCTTTGTAATAAGTAAAGATATTATGATTTATGTTTTATGAAAAAATGAATATTTTTTTTTTTTCTATCTAGTCAAATCTGGTCGTCATGTAAAGATCATCGAGCAACATTACTTTCATTAGTTAGTCTTCGTCCAAATGATGCTGTTAGTTTTAATGTATTTAAATATGGTATTCAAGCTATTCTTCTTGCAAAAGGTTAGTACACAAAAAAACAAAAAAACAAGCAAACAATACAATATTGCATGAAGAAAAAATAGCTTCTATTCTAAAAGAACGCAATATTTAATAAGGGATTTTAAGGTTAATTCAGTTGAAAAATAATGTCAGAAATTGTATATTATGATATTGGTGTTGAATGATAACGATGTGGTTTATTGGTTAAGATCTGTCGTATTTTATTTGTTTGTTTTCCTTTTGTTGGTAAATCAGGTAGAATTGGTATTTGTTCAATTTCTTCTTCGAAACGTTCAAGTTCAGCAGCTGATTTTAAACTTTTATATAATCTCCATTCATCATCATCTTCATTTTCAATTAATTCTAAATTAAAATCAGCATCACTTCGTCGTGTACTTTTATGTAATAAATATTGTCGTCCATGTTCACTTAATTTAGTTGTTAATGTTTTCATTAATATATCAAGTATATCTTTAAGTTGAGCTTCTTTAGCTAAATCAACAGCTGTCATACCTTCCCAATTATTTAATAATGGATTAGCACCATTATCAAGAAGTGTACGAACAATTGAAGCATGATTAAACATTGTAGCAGCATGTAAACACTAGAATAAGAACAAAAAAAAAAGAAACAATATATATATAATAAATCATACATATGTATTTATTTATATATTTTTTTTTTCTTAATACGAACTGATTCTCCATTTTTAAGTAAACCAACATTAGGTTTAAATTTAAGTAATTTATTAACTAATGAATCATAACCTTTTTGACATGCTTTAAATAATGGTGTTGCACCATCTTCACGAGCTAAATCAATTGCATCTTCAATATTATTAATATTATCAATAAAATAATCAAAAATTTTTTCTTGTCCATATTGAACAATAAGAAATAATGGTGTAACACCATCTAAACGTTGCATTGATACATTACATTTTCCAGTTGACATCAGCATTTGTACAAGTGATAAATGTCCATTTTGACATGCTAACATAATTGCTGTTGTACCATCATTCATTTTAGCATTTATATTTGCTTGTGAATTAATTAATAATTGTACAATATCAGTAAAACCACGTTCACATGCAACATGTAATGATGTTGAACCATCAAATGTTGATAAATCAACAATAGCTTTATATTTATTTAATAATAAATCAACAATACGTGTATGATGATATGATGCAGCAAAATAAAGTGGTGATGCACCTGTTATACGTCGTGCATTTGAATCAGCACCATTTGATAATAAATAATCAGCACATGAATAATGTCCACGTGCACATGATAATAATAATGCTGTTGAATTTTCTTTATCACGACAATCAATTGGTAAATGATATTTTGTTAAAAGTTCTTGTAAAAGATTTAAACTACCAGTTAAAGCAGCAATATGAAATTTTTGATTTAATGCACGATCAGGCGGATCTGATAATGATGTAGACAAAGATACGGAATTTAATTGATTTGTTTTTAATGATGATGAAATTTCTTGTGAATTATATTCATTATTAATTTCTTCTTCTTCTTCTTCTTCTTCTTCTTGTTCTTTTTCGTCTTCTTCTTGTTCTTCTAAATGATCAACTTCATGTATTACACTAAGAATTCTTGAATCCATATCTGTTGATGTTGTTATTAATCGCATTTAAAATTCAATAATCAATGATATTCTATCGAGAACTAGTTAAGAGCATAACAGATATATCTTTCGACAGCAATAATGATAATAGTAATTGTCGCAAAAAAAAGACAATTAGAAAAACACAGCTATAGCTCGGGTTTTTCTTCTTTGTTTAGATAGAATACTCGTTATATGAAAATCTTTTTTTCCGCAGATATATATCTATCTATCTTTCTCATCAGACATATACAGAATAGATGCATAAACGAAGTAAATAGAAGAAAAAAAAAAGAGAGCATTACTTTGATGAGAATATAGAAGGATATGGGAATAAATATGGATATTGTCTTTCTCTGTG
The DNA here is from genome assembly GCA_905329745.1 of Rotaria sp. Silwood2. Lineage (NCBI taxonomy): Eukaryota > Metazoa > Rotifera > Eurotatoria > Philodinida > Philodinidae > Rotaria > Rotaria sp. Silwood2. The sequence goes on along the minus strand of CAJNSZ010000003.1, from coordinate 2,624,097 downwards.
TTTTCTTTTCCTAATATAACATTGTTAATTGTAGTGTATATCTCTGTCGTTCATACGTGGCAGTTCGTGTCTTTTTATCTAATTTGTGTCAATATTACGAGATTTGTATAGAGTCAACGAGAATAATATGAAGACGTGTCTACTTTTTCTTTACTAATATGACAGAATGATAGACAATTGTCTTTATCATCAAGATATAAAAAAAAGATTAATCGAGAATGTATATATTTAATAATTTAGAATTTGAAAAATTGGTTCGATCATTATACAATTCATTGGCTAATCATGCTGGTGCAAGTTCAGAAATTGATCGATCATTATGCGAAATTCTTTTACAAATACTTACAGATTCTCTTGGAATGATTAATAAAACATCGCATGATGCTTTCAGGTGATTTCTTTATCAAAAAAGAAAAATAAAAGTTGATAATATAACATTTAATTTTTTTTTGTTTTTTTTTGAAATTAACATAAATACTAACTTAGAACTTATCTTTAGACAAAAAACATAAACTCTATGTGAAAATGAATTTCAAAATATACTCAAAATTAATTAACATCTAATACATTTCTTATTTTATATTAATTGAATTAATCTAAAACATAAAATCAAGATTAGAAATAAACTTAACTTCGAAAGTTCAATAGTTTCGACACTTTATTTATACAAGAGAGAAGTTCATAGTTCCAATATTCTTATTTCTTGATTGAAACTGATAAGATCGACTAGTATCATTATTTTTATTCCAGCTAAAGAATAATGTTCACAATGGAAAATTATATAAGTGCCAGATCGTTTTCATCCAACCGAGATTATATGCATCCTGTAGGTTCCAATGACCTATGAATGCCCTAAAGAAAGTTACAGTTAGTAGATTATCACTCATTTAGCTTTTCCTATCACAAGATATGGCTATAATAAATAAATGTACATGTTGTTTTTGCCGGTCATATCCATCATCAGATATCGATGTTTTTATTTCAAAATAGGAACAATCAAAAAAATTGGAAACTTTCAGAATACATTATTTTCATCAAAGCTTTTGTCTATGAAAAGTTCAAAATACAAATTCAGTTTTTCCAGTATTTTTTGAGATAGCTCCGGTATTATGCTATAAAATAATGTAGAAATATAAAATCTCAACAGTGGTAAACTACTAGCCAGGAAAGTTTTCACAGTATGCATAGTTTATTATGGCCTATATGATATACATAGTTGTGACTCAAAAATGACTCTACTCGTCAGTCTTAGTATATACCTGATGTAAATGAAATACAACTAGAGAAAAGAACCTTAGTTATATTTGAATATATTTATTCATTTGTTTATTTTATCAATAGAATTCTATTTGTTTTTCTATTCCAGTCTTCATGAATCAGTAGTTAAATTAAGTCCATATCAAATCAAACAATCATTAGAACAACTTTGGTCTCCAACACGTTCAACATCAACATCGAAAAATCGTATAACGTTAGATGAATTTCAAAAACTAGCTATGCCTATTTATTTAAAAACTATTAAAAAAATTCATTGAATAATTGTTTTTATTTTATTTTTTTCTTAAATTTTGTTTGTTTTCTCTTGTTTTTTCTTTTTGTATATATTGTAGATGACTTCATTATTAAATGATAATGATGAAAATGAAGTACCATTTGATGATGATGAATATGAATATGCTGGTGATGATGATGATGAAGATGTTGATGATATAAATAATGCCCAAGTTGAAATGTTTGATTATGATGAAGATGAAGATAGTGATGATGAAGAACAAATTGTTCAAAATAATAGTGCACAACAAGATAAAAGTCGTGCTTCATATACAGATGAAATGAATTTAATTGATTATGTTATTGAAGAAGAAAAAGAAATTGGTGGTGCTAAAGGTGAAGATAGTAATTCAACAAGTCGTTCAACAACTTATTCAAGGTATTAAAAGAAAATATTTTATTTTAAAGAAATTTTTATTTTTATTTTTTTGTTTTATTTATTATTATATTAGTTTAATAGGTAATGATGATGAAGAAAATGATGAAAAAATATTATCAAATCAAATGATAACAAATGAAAAACAAAAAATTTCTACAAAAGAAGAAGGTCAAATGATTCGTGCACGAGCTTTTCTTAATCGACTTGATGGTAAAATTCAAGAAAAAGATGATATTGTCAAACAAATTAGGTAGATTTTCTTTTTATTATATAATTTATACAATCACAGTTATTTTTTTTTGTTCTCGCTTTAGAGAATCTGTTTATTTAACAAAAGATAAAATAGGTAAATTGGAACAAAATAAAAATCGATTAGAAAAAGATATTGATCAAGCACAAGATCAACAAAATATGTAAGATATAAAATATAATTTAATATATTTAAAAAAAAAGAGTTTTACAAGATTATGCTATATACTATGAATCTATATATCAAGAACAAAGACAAGATTTTTCTTTCGAGACTCGAATCAATAGCGAATTACTTGAATTAACTGTGTCGAAATTCTAATTGAGTAAGATCAATATATGTATTGAAGTCTTCTCTTTTTTTCGGTTTTGTTCGATAAAGAAGCATGAAAATTAAACGGAACTAAATTTCGAATCAAAATCAGCTGATGTCAAGAATTGATTTTGTTTAAAATTTATTCTTTTCAATAGAATTAGTATAAATTTTCCAGTGAAATAGACATGTTCGTAGTATTATAAATATTCTTATTCCGTATAGAAAAATAAGATTGTCTAGGTCAACATGAATCGATTGAGAACGAGATTACCATTTGTTTATTTCTTAAAAGCTCAATTCGGTATTTTATTTGTTTCTTTTAGTACCACCATTAATCGACTTAATAGTGAATTAAATCGTCTCGTACGTGAATTAGCTCTCGAACATGATGTTCTCGTTGAATTTCAAAGTAAACTTGATGCTGCTGAGTATGTTTTATTAAAATGGAAATCTTCAACGTAATTTAATCGTTTCTTAATTCTTAGAATGGATCGTACAAAAGCTATTATTCAACGAGCACATTATAATGGTGAAGAAAATGTACTCAAAGAAAAAGAATCACGTTTAATTGAACAAAAACGTACAGTAGCACAATTACGTCAACATCAAGAAGATTGGAAAGTTGCTCAAATGAAACGAGCACATTTATCTGCATTACAGTATAGAAAAATAATAAAACAAATATTATTTTTATATTCTTAAGAAATGTTTTATTATTTAATTTAGTACACAAAAACAAGCTCTTGAACAACAAGCAGCTGCACAACGATCTGCTATTGATGAAGCTCGTCGAAGTAAAAAACTTGCACATAAATATTTACAACAAACATTTGAAAAGTAATATTTTTATTTTATTTATTTTTATTTTAATAATATTTTTGTATTTAGAATTCGAACTGAAAAACGTAATGAAGAAGAAGCAAGTCGTGCTGAAACAGAACGAAAAATTAAAAGTTTACTAAATTTACGTAATGCTATTGAAAGAAATAAAGTAAATGAAAAAATAATATTTAATTAAAAAATAATAAATTTCATATAGGATACATTAACAATTCAAGTAGCTCAAAAACGAGCACAAGAACGTGATTTATATGATGCACAAAAACGTGAACAACAATCAATTGATAATGAAGGACAAAATGGTTTATTTTATATGTTACGTAAACAAAAAAATGAAAAATTAGAACAAATGCAAAAACGTTTTTCTGAACAACAAGATTTAAATCGTTTAGTTATTGTTGATAAAATTCTTAAAGAAGAAAATGAAAAAGAAAGAAAACGTAAACTTTATCCAGAATTATATAAAACAGTAACAACAAATAAATCATTAAATATTGTACCTTCAACAATAAAACAACAACAACAAGAAGTACCTGAAATTAATCAGTAGGTTAATTAATATTAAATAATAAAAACAAAAAATATTTTATTTGTTATCTTAATTTTCTATATTTTATGTCGCAAACTGAACAAATTGATGATCTTGTACAACCACCACTACAAATTGCTCCACAATCACAATTAGATATTGATCCAATTGAATATGCATCATCAATGACATCAACATATCAACAAGATGAATTAGATGAAGGTAAAATATTAAAATAGAAAATTTCAAAAAAGTTTATAAATTAATTAGTTATACAAGGAAAAGGATCAATCTTTGTTGAGAGATTTCCAAGATTCATTTAATCTAGAAGATTTATCTATTAAAAGTGTATAATACTCTTTAATTGTACCAGACAAGAATCAAAGACCAAATCGAATCGATTTTTATTAGCTCGAGTTCGTTTTTTTGGTATTTTACGTGTAGTAGTCATGGATAAAACCTCATCGTCAGTCTAATCTCTTTCGTTTGATAAAGAATGTATAACGGGATTTATAGGAAGGTTCTGAAAAAATAAATCCTAGAAGATGTTGTAAAAAAACTAAAACTTATTGTTATCACTCGTCGGCTAAGCTTTATGAGTTGAAAAACTGTGTTTTCTTCTCAAAAAATGTAAACAATCTTCTTTGTATTTAGTTACACAGACTGATTATTCTGATGTTTATCGAGTTGATATATATGTATATAACTACTACGGACATAATCTATTAGTAGAGTAGTTCTTTTTTGAAGAATTTCTGGATTATGAGCATGAAAATAACATTTTCTGTGATAATTTAAGTCACTTTTGATTCAAAAATAATGAGTAACATGAAAAATAATTTTTCTAGAATTATTAGATTTTCGATATAAACTCATAAATATTACGATCTTTATACTAAAAACTTAAATAACTAGTCAAAAAGTATTTCACAGCCGTTTTAAAAATATTTCTTATCGATAAAAGATAGAAACCAGTAGTTTTTTTTTTGTTATGATCTTTCATCTGAACGAGCGTTTAACAATAGGAATGAATGATTTCGATTTGAAATCAAAACAAGATAATTTTATATTACAAAAATAAAATGAAGACACTATCCTCGAAATAAAAGACTGAAATAATTTCGTCTAAACTCAACCCTAGCAGTTTCATAAACAGCGCTTGCATAAGGTTGACTCAATACCAATTCCACGAAATTAATGCCGGAAGATAGGGAATTAAATAATCATTGATCTATGATTAATAGTAAATTACAAGCAATACTAAAGTATTGATCATATTTTATAAGATTTTCCTAGAATAGTCTATTAGATAATATTTTTTCTTAAGTGAAAATGTTATATAAAAAAAGAAATGTAAACTTTAGAAATGGATATTGATTTGGCTAAGCCTGAATTCGATGGTCTATGGGATAAACAACCAGTTAAACAAGATATTGATCCACTTTTTAATCGATCAAAACATTGGAAAACAAAAATGGATAAAGTAATATTATAAAATGAAGGATAAAAATATAATTTTAATAAAAAAAAATTTTTTTTTTTTTTTTGTTTTTTAAAAGGATATTTTACAACGAACATTAACGAAATTAAAAGAAAATATTGTTCGTGAACAAGTTGTTGGTACTAAACGCTTCGAAGGACCTGTACCATTTAAAAGTGATCCATCAGAAATTATTTTTAAAGTTTGTTTTTAAAATTTTATTTATGAAAATTTTTCAACAAAAAAGAAAAATCTTATTTCAATAGGATTTTGATGTTGAGAAAGTTTATCGAACACGAGTTACATTAACTAATGTAACATTAACAATTAATACACTTAAACTAGTCGATTTATCGGAATCATTAAAAGATTTTATTACACTTAAGTATATATATATATATTTTGTTTTTCCTATTAAATATATATATATATCTTTTTTCGAATCTAAATAATTTTATTAATAATAGATTTGAACCACCGGGTATGATATCTGCTGGAATGTCTTGCTATCTTTATGTGATATTCGAACCAAAAGTAGATAATATTCTTCTTATTTTATTCTTTATAATTTCTATTTTATATATTCATATATAGATCAATGAAAATCTTCGAGGTGAAATAAAATTTCTAGCTCAAACAGGCATGTTTACTATTCCAATTCGTTGTGAAATAAAAAAAGTTGAAGTAAGTATCAATATAAAAAAAAAATCGACTTAATGGTACTCATCCCCTATCTCCGGTCTAGTACATCCGATCAAACTGAAATTTTGTTCACATATACGAGACATTGTTTGAGATGTGTATTTATTTTTTGTTTCAAAAAAATATTTTTCTGCTGATTTTTCATAGCTTTATTAAAAAAAAAACATACATTTTTTAAAGATATGCTAGACATTTTGAGTTTTTGTATACTCAAAAAGTGAGTACACTCTAGAATCGGTCATTATGTCCGGCCGGCCGGCTGGCCGTTTACACGATAACTTTTGAAAGGAGAGTTCAATCGCGATGAAATTTTCTACACAGTTCAGTCTTAACAATGTCTCGGTCGAGTTCTAAGATGAGNGTCAATTATACACAATTAAACATAATCAAGAAGGAACATACTGATTTCTATCGGTGAAAATCAGTCTTTATCTGTTCATTGAGAATCAATAAGAATCATCGAAAATGCGTAGAAATGAAGGAAAATCGAGAGTGTCACTAGGAATATTGGTTATTATGGAAGATATTAAATCTATTTAAATTTGATCGAATTGTATTGAAATATTTTCTTTAAAGAATATGTTTTAATGGAATTTTCATAGTCCTATTTTTTCGTATGAGAGTATTATCACTTGCTACAATTTTCATATATTCGTTTGCAATAGACGCAAGCCGTTAATAAATCAAAACCAAACTAATTATATACTTGTAAAAGATTTTCATTTTTATAAAGTTTTTAGAATGAAGAAAATTTGATGCTCTACTTAAGTCGTTTAAATATAAATAGTAGAATTCAATATATGTGGTCTGTTTTAGATATTGTATGATGTGACTTGAGGATGGGAGAGTATTCTTGAAATAAATCGACGATTCATCGGTGAATCATTCCTAGAAATAACATATCTTTAATCTTGTGTGAATCTAACCAAATGTTATATTTTTAAAGACCAGCGTGATAGTCTCAAATAAATCATATTCATTTTAACTAAAATACGAACAGAAACAACATGCTCGTCTTTCTTTTTGTTGTCGCTGCAATCTATACATCATTTTCAAGTACTAATGCTGTTTTAGGTATATTTTATATAAATTCGTATATGAATAAACAATGATTTCTTGTATTTCTTCTCTTTTTTTGCGATAGATTGTAGTATATGTGAATTGGACGGATATCATAATGTAACAAGTGGTTATGGATGTTTTCGTTTATTTAATGGACATGTTGCTTGTACTTGTCCTGATCAACGTTATACACTTGATAAGCCTTGTCGTACGATTTCTATGGATTTATTTAAATCGATTTCTTAGGAGATATATATGTTTAGGTATATGCGACCGTAAAAATATATGTGGTGATGATCCAAATAGTTTATGTGCAGAATTATCATCAACTTCATTTACTGCTAACAATGACAGCAGAATATATTTTGCTTGTTTTTGCACTGACTTGAGCTATTATCCGGGCAAATCTTGCCCATCAAGTAAAATCTTCATAATTCATAATATCGTTTGAGTTTTTTTAAAAATATTTCTATAGTCTCTACCACGGCGACAATTACTACAAGAGTGTCAATACCCACCACATCGACAATTGTAACAGCATTGCCAAGTACCATGGCAAGGGAAACTACTGCATGAAGAAATACGATATCTACCAAACAGACTGAAAGTTAACTCCTTTATACGATATTTTAATATTGACAATAAAAAAAAAACGAACCTTCAGTTGAAGTTTTATTTTCTCTCTTTTTTTTCTCTTTCATTGTTTTTTTTTTTGACGGAAGAATGATTAAATCACTTATAGAAATACGAATGTTATGTTTGTCAGCTTCTACATACCCTTTCAATGGTCGCTTCTAACGTTCGACTGCTGATTAAAAAAAACTACATATTAAACGTATATGCATATGTATATGTTAATACTTAACTGACGTAGAAGAGAACAATTGCAAATAATAAAACAAAACAGAGATATGGCAACATCACGAAGAAGTAATAATACAAGTTTATCCTCAAGTATACATGAACGTCGGCAAGTGCAAGCTCGAATACGTGCGCTTCAGCAGCGAACCAGTGAGTGATCAAAATAATTATTAGAAGAAAACTATTAAGAAATAAGATTTTAATATGAAAAAAAAATGTCGTTTTCAATTGAAAGAATTTTGTTATTAGAATATTTAAAACCTTTTAGAAATATATAAAATTCTAAAATTTTTATATTTAATTTGTTCTACTTATTTCAACTGCTTTGAAAGCTCGTCAATTCTCATTTAAGGGGGATCTTCTGAGTAAAAGTTATCATAGACTCAAAATTCTCAAATGCTTCTTTCAAGAGGATTGTAGCCCCAAAGGTTACAAACGGTCAGATGTCTGTCCCGCAAAACTCTACACTTCATTTTTTCATGACAACTAGCATCAAATTGAGGTGGGTGGCTTTTTTTCTTCCAAAAATATTGTTCCTATAGCTCAAGAGAAGCAAAATACTGGAAGCACCGTAAAAAAACATTTTTTTTACAGACTGTCAATTTTCCTAGGAGCAACATTTTAAAGAAAAGAAAAGTAATACGCATTCGAACATTACCAAAGTGCTCATAAAAAATGTGAGTCCAAGTGAACGCACTATGTGAGAAGGAAAGAAGGGAAAACTTTGTTTTGTTTTGTTCAACACCTGATTTTGACAAAAAAAAGCAAAACAAACTCTCCTGTATGTATCAGAACTTTTTGTCTCCAACTAAAGTGATCAAAAACTGACGATCTTAGAGGTTCATGACCACCCATGCTCTCAGTATCTTTGGATTGAGAAATAATCATTATCATTAGAAGAATTTTATGTACAAACAATAAGCACAGCGCGAGTTTTTCCACTAGAAATATCGAGAGTTAGACTTAATAAAAGTACTAATTAACAATGAAGAGTCCTCATTTATATGGCATTTCACAGACGACACTTCTAATCTATACCAAAAGTCGAAAATATTTTGATTTTAGCATCTAAATAGTCTTTAGTAAAATAAAATAGCCTCAAGTAAAAGAACAAATTGAAATTTCAATTTAATAAACTTTTGCATAATAATAACATACCAATTCTATTGAGAGCAATTTTTTTGCATAAAATGATTAAAAAAGTTAGAAATAACTGTAAAATTTTCAAACGCAAAATTATGATTTATGAATATAAATTGAATATTTTTCTATAATTTTAAAAAAACTAGATGCTGTGCATGAAGAATTATCTCGTTCATCATCAGTTGCTAAAATAGCTGTTCATGATGTTGAACGAGCTTATATAAGAATAACAAATGAATATCGAGAACAGCGTGATCAACTTTTACAAAGTCTTCATCATGTTAACAAAAATATCAAAGAGTAAATTTTCATCTTCTTAAAATAACAACAATTTAGTTTTAAAATCATTCTATAGATCAACACATGAGCTTGATGGTATACGTAAAAGTTTATGTACAGCTCAATCATTTCATTTACCATTAAAGTAAATATTAATTATTTCACTTTCTCTTTTACTGTTTGTTTGTTTTTTGTATTTTAAATTAAATTATATAGTTCACCAAGATATTCAAATGATTATGAAGTACATGAAATGAATGCTATGGTTAATGATATTGAACGTGTACTCAATAAAATATCACAACAACTTAAACAAGTAAATATAAATATATAGTGTTTTTCAAAAGTTCGTCGAGATAAAAAATAAACGTGAATAACTTTTGAAGAGTTCCAGAGATTTATATGAGTTTTCCATAATTTCGTTCAATGTTCTTCTAAGTTTTATACAATATAATTCAGATTAAATACCCATCTCAGTTAGAATTTTTTTTGCTGGACTCAACTTAAATTATCTTCTAGTTAAAAATTAATGAATTTTTCAATTTGAGCTAATTTCGTTTTTTTCTAATTTTTCAATCTCATGCTAAAAAGCACATTTAGTTCTCGATCAATTTTTGACGATCTTTTTCAGGTTTCTACGAGCATTCATTTTTTTTAAACATATAAACAATCATGCAAATCAAGAAAAAATTTCCTGAGGCTACATACAAATTGTATGATAGTGATCAATTGAAGCACAAACATCTATTCAATTATCTATTCGTAAACATTTGTAGAAGGCGTATTCAGTCATATGAATCATGTATGCGACATCAATCAGAAATTTCATAATCACTGATACAATTACTATTCCATTGAAAAGTTCATTAAATTGAATAATTTAATCTGTAGATTTTTGTATATTTTTTAGTCTCAATCAGAAATGATGAATTGTACGAGAAAGCAAACAAAAAAAATACAATCATTAATAAAAAGATTTCTGACTATTTCTTACTCAGAGAAAGATGATAATAAGATTTATCTAACTGATAAATGCATTTTGCGAAACATAGTCTAAAAGGAGCATTGAAGTATACGTGTAAAAATTTGAATCCTTCCACACAGACTTTGGCGAATGTAGACATAAGATCACAGAGTGCATATCAATAACGTGTCGTTCTAATATATGAACTACTTTCTTATTGCATATCTGGGTGGATTAAATAAAAAAATGGTGAAAAAGTGTATTCCAAAAATAGATAAAGTAATCTCTTCTGATTAGCAACAACAGCTAGATTGTATTTGGCATTTTAAGCCTGTAGAGATTGCACTAACAGCTTTTTTTTAGCCATATTCGCAATTCTATACCCTTGATTTTTAAAATAATTATGTATCATATTTCAAACATTTCATGTTACTAGAGGAAGTGTTCTAGTTGTTTGAAATGTCTTGTTTTAGAATTATGTATGTGGTTTAAATTATGAAAAGTCTTTCACATTCTTTTTCTCGACGGACTTTTGATAAACCCTGTACACATGACTTTTCATATTAATTAATGAAATAGTTTCATTTCATGCCTTCACATGGTCACGCGATGGGTAAAACACTTGGTACAATACGTGTTAAAAATACTAATCGTGAAGAAACAGCATTAACATCACCGGAATCTTTTATTGATCAATATTATTCAAGACATAATCTGTATGTTTATAAGCTTTATACAGTTGATTTAGATATATCTGCAAAATGGGTTATATCAACAATAGAACAACGAATATTTTTATGTGATATTGAAGGTGAAGTACGTATATTTTCATATTCACGTGATCTTCATCGACAACCCTTATTAAGAGAACGTTTTCATTTATCGAATATACGTTTAATATCATCATTTACAGCAACACAAAATTATTTAATTGCATTCGAAATTGATACACAAATATTAACATTACATACACATCATGGAGCATTACTTTTACGTTTATATTTCCCATATGATCCAATTATGATAATTCGTTGTGATTATCATAAAAAAAATCAAATATGGACATGTAGTCGTACAAAACGACATTGTTATCAATTTAATATAAATCATAAAATAAAACAAGTTAATGTTTTAGATCAATTAGATTTTACAAAACCAATATCAAATATTTTAATTGATCCTATTGGAATATCATGCGATGAACAAGATCGTGTTGCTATACATGATGTTAATACGACAACATCAGATCGTTTATTACTTTTTACGAATAATCAAAATATCATAATACCACTAGACTTTGTAAAACATTTTGACAAACTATTATCATCACGTATTGAACGTGTTTTATTAGTACCAAAACAACCAAATTTAATTGTTATTGTTTATGTTCCACAGTCGTCAACAACAAATATGCATGAAATATGTATTGTTGATATTAGTTTACAACCAGCACAAATACTTCATTGTTTATCAGAAGCAAATGGTATACAAAATATAGATGTGACATTAAGTGGTGAATTAGTTTATACAGTTACAACACCAACAAATAAACGAACACCACCAAAAATGCATATCTATAGTTTAATTTATTAATTAAAAAACTTATTATATAACAGTTTATAGAAATTTCAGATTTTATGTTGTAGCGAATATTCTTTTTTTTTTTATTGTACAATGATTTGCAAGAGAATATTACATCAATAATTTTCTTTATCTTTTCTATCAAGTCTTCCATTTAATATCAATTATCTCAGTGACAAACACAATTGAAAACGCAATCTACATCAGACAATCGAATGAAGATCATAAGAAATGATAAAATTGAAAGTACAGGAAAAATAGATCATTTTAAATAAATGCATAAACAATAATCGAACGATTGTTTTTTTATTACAATTGATTTACTGAAACCAATTACACATTTATTATCTGTAAAATAAATTTTTAAAATTATCTTATTTATTGAATGAACCAAATACTTCTTTTTTTCTTTAGAATATATTTACATAATAGTTTGCTCGTTAAATTTATGCATAGTAACAAAAAAAAAATACAATTCTTACGTTTACTGGCATGTACAAACACCAATAAACATCATTGACAAAAATCCCATGATTCCATTTCTTTTGCATGTTTTTTTTTCGTTCTTTCATAAGATAAAATGCAAAACATTTTTTTTTGTTCTTACGAACTATATATCGTGCTGATTTGTAACGATGCATGAACTATTTTTGCATGTTTACCCCATTTTTAATTCTCAACCGTTTCACCACCAAACAATATTTTCCATGTTATAAACATGTATTGGTGGTTTAAATGGATACTTCTATTATGTTTATCTATATGAATTGAATACTATCGTAATAGGATTTCAAATGTAAGACTTATTGAAATTAATCATCATATGCGACTTTTTGTTAATTAAAAAAAGCTATTTAGTTACCTCGAACTCGCACGAAAAGCTCATCTAACATAACATCTTCATATGAAAATATTACTGATGGTTATCAATTTTATAATCGAGATGAACAAAATAAAAATGCGTATCTAGAATTTAAACATACTGTATATAGTCGAGGAATTTGTGGAAATCTTCAAACTCCACCTAAGAAACGACCATGTACACCATTTTTTCATGTACATCCTCATCAAATAGAAAAGTTTACTATTCTTCAAGGCCATTTTGCTTATCAATTTGGTGATAAAATATACTCATGTGATATTCATACATGTCCATCACCTATTGTTATTCCTCCAAATGTTCCTCATACATTTTGGATGAATGATAATAAAAAAGATCTTATTATAATTGTTCGTGTTGAACCAACATATAAAGATCGTGGTCTACGAGCCGAATCATTTGAAAATATTGTTGGGGTTTTTCGTGATAAATCTATGACTATTTGGCAAGTATTCGTATTTGTTGATAATATTGGAACCTATCCTATATTTTTAACATTATCTATCGTAAAAATAATAATTAAAATTGGTTCTTTAATTGGTCAATTACTTGGTTATCAAGTAGAATATGAAGAATATGCAACAAAATAATTTTATTATTTAATTAAGTGTATTCTTATTTGAAGCTCCATGTTTACAAACTTTTTTTCCTCGTATCATAACTTCATGTAAAGCATAAAATTCAACTAAAGAATAACCAATAAGTACAAAAGGTGTCATTAAAAAATGAAAACAATTTCGTAAAAAAAATATACACTGATTTATATTCAATAGACGAGGAATAAATATATCAATAATAAAAGCAATTGAAAATGATAACATTTGAATTGAAATTAATATATATATGGCATAAGAAACATAGATTGGAATATCATTAAGAAGAAATTGTATAGCAATAAAATATGTTAAGCTATAAAGACCACTTGAGCAAAGTAATATACCATAATAGATAAGAAATGTTGTTGACCATGACAATGAAGTTAAAAATGGAATACGTCGAGATTTAACCATAAAATAATGAAAAACTTCAGCTGCTCCAATAGTCCATCGTCTTGCTTGTCTTGCCCATTCCATAAATTCATATTCAATTGTTCGACCACATGTTGGTCCACTTATAACAGGTGTTAAAACCATATGAATTGAAAGACGACGACTTGTTACACCCATCCATCGAATAAGACATATTATGTCATCCATTTGATAAGCTGGATGAACAAAATTACCAGCTTTAGCTAATGATAATGAAAATGAAAATATACTCATTGTATTTATTGAAAATGGTATTAATGCTCCTAACATTAATGTACTTCGAAGTAGACCTGTCACTCGAGTAAAAAATGATGATGCATCTAAATTCCAATTATAAAAAAGTGGTGGTTGATAAATTGTTGTTAATGCTGGATAATTATCTTTGATATATTGATAAGTTAATGCAGCAATATAATGATGATGAAATTGTGAATCAGCATCACATGTTGTTATTAATATATGATCATTATTTTCATTATCATCTAATTTTAGTTGTTTAATTGCTGTACGTAAAGCATAATTTGCATTTGAACATTTGCCTGGAATTTCATTTGAAAGTCCATATGGATGAATAGTAAAAATAAGATCTCGAAATCCAGCTTGAGAATAATAATTTTGTAATGTTTGACATTTAGTATGTACATCTGGTGTACGTTCTTCAAAAGAAATAATCATTGAAATACAATTAACTTCAGATTGTGCTGCAAGAGTATCAATACTTCGTTTGATTAATTCTAGTGGTTCTTTGTAACAACTAATTGCAACCAGATGTCGAATCTTGTTTTTATCTTGAGTTGACAACAAGATAGAATAATCTTGATTTCTATTGCTATATAAGAAAGTGAAAGATAATAGAAAACTAGTAGAAGCAAAAAAAAAATATTATCAACTAACCAAAAAATAATAAATGCATTTCGTGCTGCAAATAAAGCAATAATCAACCAAATAAATACAAAAACTAATTGAATAGAAGGTAAGAGAAAAATGGCTACTTGATTCGAAAGAAATGGAAGCCAAAGAGGTAATGGACAAATAATCCAAACAAGTACATTAAAAATTAAATTCCAACGAACTCGTTGTCGTCCATTTTTGATATTGCTATCAATGATAGGTACTTGTAATTCTGGTATTGGTATTGAAACATGAGCAATTGATGATGATGATGATGATGATGATGGTATTGGGTTTTGTTCTTGTTCCAATGTATAGTAACCATCATAAGAAACTGTTCTTCGATATTGGGGTTTCTTATCATTTGTATTCGATTGAAATCCTGCATTTTGATAACTATAAGTAGCTTTGAGACCATAATGTTTAGGAGACATTGTTCTATTACTAATTTTTCTTATGAAGTTGACAGCTTGTTTATATATCCGTTTAGTTGGCCCTTAATATGACTATTTGTACTTTTTTCAAATTTTATCATGATACGTAGGAAGGTCGATCACTATGAGTCATCAATTTTTTATTAAAAAGAAGCCAAGAAAATATACCTGTAGAGCAATTAACGTCTTCACAAAATTATTTATACAACATGATATACACTCATATATAGATTCATGATTTTTTAATAGGTTTCTTTCGTTAAAAGTATGTCAAAAAGAAAGTTTTTATTCTTAAAATAGAATCCTAAATATAATTAACTAAGTATAAATATTTGTATCTGTCGATTAAAATTGATTGTAATCAAACAAATATTAGATTGAAGTATTTTAAAATAAACAACAATATTTGTTCCGATATGTTTGTTTGCATTGACATCTTTTGTAAGAACATAAGTCTGGTGACAACTCAACGGAAGTTCCATTCGCTTGTCAATTGTGTTTTTCCGGCTTCATGTGTATACGTCTATGAATGCTAGTGCAACATGATTAGCACCCGTTTGTCATTCCTGTGTCGGTTGCTCTTTTGCATCTTTTCTCATTCTTTTTTTGCTTTGTCGACTCAAAGAATTGAATGCACACTGTGCATGAAGACTGATACACAAAGTGAAGAAGGAAACACACATGCTCACGCATCTAATTGCCAGGAGATCTCTTTTCATCGAGCTACATATATACAACACTCGACGTCATTCTAACTTGACAAAGAACAGAAAAGAAAGAACAGAACAAGAACGATCATTTTCGCTTCTCATCGTTTTTCTGTGATCCGAGATGGATGAAAAAGGAAGAAAGAAGACAGACGACGGCAACAACGCCATCAGTGATGACTTGTATGTGTGTATGTGCGAATTTTAGTTTGCTTTTCTGGCATCGACAGCATAACGACTGACACCTTCTGGCTCGTCTGTCCTTCGTAATATTATTCTGTATAGTAAAAGGCAAATGAAACAAAGAATCACTTTCCTTTTCTAACATTAGTAGTGTTTGTATCTAAGATACACCAACAGACAGATGGTTTGACTTTTTTTTGCCGCTTTTATTATTAATATTGCCATTGTCACTATTTAATGTTTCTTTTTTTCATCATTCAGATAATCGTATCGTAGATTTAATCTTAACACATATAGCTACTTTTTATAATATTCAATTGAAAAGATTAGATTGAAATACGACACAGAAAAGAAAAAGAAAATTATATATTTAAGTACAATTCATGTTAATACATTTTTTTCTCTAGGTAACAGGAAAACAACATAACATATATGAAGATTGAAAATAAATATGTACATGATCTCATTATTTTTTTCAGAAATACTATGACTACATTGTTTGACACCCTAATTACTTATGACAGAATACAAAAGAAGAAAAAAATTGTTCTAAGTGAAACAAGTAAATGAGACCTTGAAGCATTGGTGCTCATGTATATAAGTAATGTTTCTACCGCAAGGTAGATCAAATACAATAAAAGAGGGAGGAGAGAGACAGAGAGACACAGAGAGAGAGAGAGAGACACAAAGAGAGAACTAGAAACAGAGAGTGAGAAAGAAAAATGAGAGAACATAAATAGTGTTATGCACCTAGAGCTTTTTTCTACTGTTGTTTTTCATCGATCATATTAGTTCACTATGTTTGTATGGTCGTTGCTTGAAACATTTTACTAACATCATCGTTATTTTATAGTCATCATCAATAATATAAATCGAGTTTGACTTTCCTCATTTCCTTTCTCTCACTCGAACTAATGAAATGAAAGTATCTTTCTTTCTTTCTTTCATTCTTTTTTTTCCTTTCTCTCTTTTTTTTTATTCTTTCTCCATTGTTTTGTTTTCAGATTTTTTTAGCATATGACTATTGCAAACATACCCATTACTCGATGCGTGTACTGAAAGACGATGAAAGTGAGTGGCAGCAGCGGCAATTTAGACAAACATTAGTAGATATAGCAATGAAGAGCACCGCCGCCGACAATGCCCCTTCTCAATCATGTAATCAATTCACCAACTCTATCATCACAAAATATTGTAACAACTTCATCTGTTTATCGTCAGTTAATCAACGATAAACAAAAACAACGACAGACAAAGCGAAAACGCCCAACGACCACTACTATTACTACCATTACGACTGCTACACTTTTCTCAGTGCACACTACAAACATAAACTCTTCTTTTTCTTCTTCCATTTCATCAAACCAGCAGCAACAAATTTTATTCGAGGATCCCTATTCGGCTAAAACAGGAATCAAGACAGCAGCTCTTCTCGGCGGTATGTAATTTATATTATAGGAAAAAAAAATATGAGAGAGAAAGGAAAAAAAATGACACCCATTTTATCATTACTATTTTCTACTAAACTATTCCATGGATTCATCGATGCATACATGATTTTCATGCAAACTAATATGAAATCTAACAATTTACAAATCGCTGAGAAAAAAAATCTTGTCTTTTATATATGGAAACAAAATCCTTCAGATTAACGATGAAGTAAAAATAGTATGAAGAATAAATTCTGATAAGTGATTTCCGGTAAATAAAGAAAAATATTTTCTAGACCAACAAATAATCATGGTTTTTTATTTAAAAATAAGTTCTGTTATTTTCTTTTAAAACAAAAACTAATTGTTTTTTTTTTTTGTTTTTCTTTCTGAAAAAAATTATTAATAAATCAAATTTAATTTATCGTTTCCATATAAGTTTTATTCTACAATAATGATATTTATTTATTTATTTATTTATTACATATCAGTAAGACACATATAAAGAAAAAATAACATTCTTAATATAAACCAATTAATCTAAAATACTACAACTAATATAATTAGTTCAATAAATATTGAACTAAATATTATAAAAATATATTCAATTATAGTTAATTTAAAATATATTGATAAATAATAAAAATGTTAATTTGATAGTTTTTCATGATTCTTTATCTTTTTTTTGTCTTAGATAACTTCTTGATTTATGTACTGTGATTAATAAATTGATCTAAGTACATAGACTTTAGTTTCATGATAAGTACCACTTATGTTAAAGAAAAATATAATATTTCTAAAGCTCGAATACAGTTGATATATAAATATAATATTACAAAGTAAAAGCAAAAAAGAAAAACCGCTTGAGATTTGTAACAAAAGAAGAACAAAAACAAAACATAACAATGAATAAAAATAGTTAAGAAATTCTAAAAGGCCAAGAAAATAATCAATATAGCGTTTCGACAATGAATGATGAAAGAAATTAATGATAAGAAAAGAGAAACGTATTAGATTTGAATAGAAAAGGGAGGAGAGTGTTGACTGTTGATAACGAGTTTTATATGATGGAAGAAAGACATTGAAGTCATGATTAATTACTATAAGTAGAAAAACTTTGCACATGAAAAAACAAACAGATGCATTCAGACTTCGATAAATACCATAACAACAACAACAACAACAGAAAAAAAAGAAAGAAACTCATTAATAATATTATAATTTATCAACATTATGATCAGATCAAAGTATTTGATTTCAAGGTCGATATTACAGTCAAATCAACTAATTATATAAAGGTTACGAGACAAAGTTTAACCACAATGTATTTCTTTCTTTCTATAACATTAATCAATTAGCTCAATATTCACAAAAATTGATTTTTATAGCTAATGACATTCTATATATAATACATTCTATAGCAAGATTTCTAAAACATTTGACACGATAATTTTCATCGGAGCTGTTTGTTAACAATGTCATTTTAAAGAGCATAAAATAAGGTGTGGTCAAATTTCCTATAATGTTCCTTTAATTAGTTAAAAGTACCGTAAAAACAGGAAGTTTATCAAAAAAAAGTACTAAAAAAAACGATTTTTTATAGTATTTTTGATGCTTTTTAGTTTTTAAGCAAAAATTTTTGAAAAATGTACTAACTCGTTATTTTATTCTCTGTAAAACAGCATTGTTAAAAATTGCTTCGATTTAAAACTACCATGTTCAATTTTTAAGAAATCTTATTATAGAATATATTATATAGAAAACTCCATTAACTACTAAAATCAAAATGTGCGATTATTGAGCTAATTATTTAACATTATAGAAAAATAAATACATTGTTCTTAAATTTTTTCTAATCTTCTTATACATATATATATGTATACTTATCAAAAATTGTTATATTGAAAATTCTTCTAGGTATGTTGTTGCTTGTTATATTATATTTACTTTGGAAAGCTCGTGCTCGTTTATGTCGTTCTTCATCAGCTGGAGTCGGTAATCCACGTTTGTCAGCAACTAAATTTGATTTAGATTATTGGCTTAAACAAGTCGATTTGCTTGAAGCAAAAGAACTTGAACGTAATCGTGGTGGTCAAACTCTTTATCTTGAATTACCAAAAATAGAACCACGTAATAATCAGGAAGCAACAGAATTATGGATTACTGATGCTTATCGTCAATGGCGTCTTATTCAATATCGACAACAACAACAACTTTTTCGAAAAAATATAAATCAACAATCAGAAACGAATCCTACACCTTATCGAAGACGACGTAATCTAATACGTCGTTTCATACGACGACTTTTTAAATCCAATCGTCAACATCCATCATTTTTACTTGAACATACACAATCGTTGATTAATGATATGAGACCAAGTATAGTAAGCAATAATTTTATTCCACCATCATTTACACCTAATTTACCAATTCGACGAACTTGTTCATGGCCTCGACTTAAATCTAATCGTCAACAATTAGGTGCCCCAATGAGTGCTCTTCAAACACATCTGGCTAGAAAACGTCTTCTCAAACGAACATCAAGAACTACATTTGATATATAGGAAAAAAAAAGAAGCTTTCAACATTTGATTGTGTATCATTTTGTTTTAACCTTTATTGTTGTTTATACGAAAAATAAAAATAAAAATAATGATAGATTTTAATTATTATTTTTATGCATAAAAAGAAAAACAAAAGCCAATGATTTATTACTATTACTTGGCATATTAAGACTTGTTATCATCAGTATATGTATATCAAGCATGGAATCTGATCATAATGCTTTGTTTTTTTTTTCATATTAAGCTCTTATGTTAGAATACAATAATTGACAGGCACTCTTTTCCAAACTGTCCTCTTCAATTTTTATTGAAACTCTTAATTCAATTTATCATATGTAATTGAAAGTGATCATGCATGAATGCTTTTGTATATATCTGAGAGTTGGGTCGAAATTTTCTAGAGGAAATATTTGACTATTTTTCATATATTTAATAGTGTATTGAAATCAGCAGCGTGTGTTTTTTCAGAATGTATGCTAAGATTTTTTTTTTGTGATTTTTGACTATTGAAATATAAGCCAATCTTGATAAGACTGAAAAGCTTCTTTTATGAACAAAAAAAAAAAACTTCAAATAAAACTTCTTTTCAAACTGTTGAGGTGCAGTAAAGAATTTTATAAAATCTGTCCCAAGAAAAATGAGTACTTTTTCAATTTTTGTCTTTTCAGTACAAAATGATCCTTCGCCATACTTCTATTTTTCTTTAGCGGGATTGATTAAAGCTCCTTCATTGTTGCATCATTCTGTAGAGTAGAGATCACTCTCAAGTACTAGATGTTATCCATAACTTATTTAATGTCAACAGTAAACAGACTTGCCATCATTAAGAGTCACAGAAAAATTCTAAGCATATATTCTGAAAGATCATAATTAAAATTCTGATTCTAATACATGGCCAACATATTTAAATACACAAAAAGAAAATACTCGAATACTTTGTCTTGAAACTTTCGGTCGAGTGCTTATATCTAAAAATTTTGATATACAATTAAGTTGATTTTCAATATGAATTCTATCACATTGGATTATAAACACATATATTTGACATATACTTTGTATCGTGGAGCAAAGTACTTAAACATGTTTGTCTTGACAAAATAATTTGTTTGTTGTGGACATATGTCGGTTGTTTTCATCTGACCTTTTCTTTTTTGTTTTTCTTATCTTCTAAAAGGAAAAAAAAACAAACACAAATAATTAACAAGAAAATTGATTTTGTTATGATATATTTTATTTTAAAGATATATCATGTATTTTAAATCGAATGTAAATTTTGAAGATTAGTTTAAAGACGCAAAAACAAAAAACGATTTGTAATTGAGATAAAATTAAGACTTATCTAAAACGAAAGATAACATGAAGATAAATAGAATATGAAATATTTTCATAGTAAATCTCAGATAACTACTAAATAATTTTGATTGACATAGTATACTATTACAGTACCATACGTCTATCTATTAGTTGTTTACTGATCTCTAAGGCATACTTGTCTTCTCTTTCATCAGGTTGTCAGATATTTGTTTTCTTGATATTTTACCATCAACGTCATCACTCTATTTTTTTCTTCTCGAGATGAATTATGCATTTTAAGCATTAATTGTATGATAATTATATTTCTACTTGTATAGGGTCGAATTTCTTCTTACAGAATCATATAAACATTTAATAGAAATATCTTAATATGTAGTATTCTGAATTTTGATGAAATAGTAACCAAAGATTTAACTGGAATTTTGTTTTTTTCTTTTGTTCAATTTTAACATGTAACTTTAACGTTATTTAGTAAAAGTGATGACTGAAACTATCAACAACATAGAGAAAGTTGACAAAAAAAATGATTTCTAATTAGAACCTCTGTGGATATCTAAACTGTTATATTTGTTATCATGATAGTATTTAGGTAGATTTTTTATTTGTGCAGTTTCGCAATTCCTTCTAACGAGGAAATGTCTCCAACTGATCCAAATCATTTCTAATAGACTTTCATCTATATGTGTTAGACAGTAGTCTAAGGAAAATCCCAAGAAGATTGGAATTGATGAGGCTTCTTTCGAAAGTTATGATCATTTTACTGATTTTCCAATCTTGAGCAAGGTTATTTACGGAAATATTGAAAAGCAGAAATTCAGTATAAAATTTCATCCATATATTATACTTAAACGTTTCGTTGTAATAAAAGAAACATATTTCCTTTTTTTGAGATTGAATTGTTAAGGAACTCAATATTTTGAGAAGAAAAAATTTTTCTTCAATGACATTTTTAGAATGTTCTAATGATCACGAGAACTAGAGATGAGTGAAATTCGACCTTTCATCATTTCCGTAAACATCTTGATTAAGGTCAAAAAAACTAGTAAAATGATCATAACTTTCATAAGAAGTCTCATCAACCTAAATCCTCAAAGGACTTTTTCTGGAGAAATGCTTCCGACATATGAAACAAAATACTATAGAAAACGTCTTCGATCAGTCGAGGATCTTCTCTCGTAAATAAAGCATGAATTTATTTGATAAGAAAAATTTTATTGACAAATACTGACATACATTCGAACATTAATTATGTCAAATAAGAGGAAAGGTGAAAATAAATCAAAATTATTTTATTCATTAAGAAGCTTAGAAAATATTGATATGATCATTGAAAAATATAATTCTTAGGGTCAAAATGTTTCATGAACAATATATATGTCCATGTAAAACCAGGCCATATTGCTGTATTATTTCCTTTCGCATCTTGATACCATGAATAACAACCACCACTTTGCCATACTGTTTTCTTTAATTTTGATTGTATGTTTTGATTATATTCATCGTGTACTTTTTGTTTAACATCGAGCATTTGAATATTATTCTCGTCCATATATAAAAGAGCTTCGGCAGTATAATTTATTTGTGCTTCGATCATTACAAGAATTGAATTATGGCCAAGACCAGTATTTGGACCAAGAAGAAAGAATAGATTTGGAAAACTTGGTACAGTCACACCACGAAATGCCTAAGCAAAACGAAACGAACTCTAATATATATAGAGAGAGATATATTTCTGAGGAACATATACCTGGAATGTTTCTGACCATTTTTCTTTTAATGAACAATTATTGGTTCCATAGACAGGTAATGAAAAGTTTTGTACTTGAAATCCAGTTGACCAAATAATAATATCGACTGGATATTCATCACCATCACGAGTTACTATTGAATTTGATTTAATTTCTTGAATACGATCTGTAACTACTTTTACATTCGGTTGTTGTATTGATGAATACCAATCATTCGATAATAGAACACGTTTACAACCTAAATCATATGCTGGGGTTAATTTTTTTCTTAAATCTTTATCTTTCACTTGTCGTCGTAGATTAAATTTAACGAGTTCTTCATTAATAAATCGAACAGGTAGACGATAAGTAAATGAGAGTACAGTTGATTCACGTACCCAATAAACTAAAGAACGAATAAATTTTTGAATAATCGGAAATCGTGCAAAAAGTTGTTTTTCAATTTTAGTAACAATTCGATCAGCTCGTGGAATAATCCATGGTGGTGTACGTTGAAAAACAAGTAATTGTGTAACACCAGCTTTTTGTACTTCTGGTACTGTTTGAATAGCACTAGCACCAGTTCCAATAACTGCTACACGTTTATTTATAAAATCTATTGTTTTATCCCATTCAGCTGTATGACACATTTGACCTTGAAATTTATCAATACCAGGAATATCAGTTGGATAAGATGCATTTGATAATGGTCCATAACCAGCTATTACAAATCGAGCATAAACTTGTTTTTCTTGATGATTTGATTCTATTGTTATTTGCCATACTTGTTTATCATCAATCCATTTTAGTTTTGTAACTGTTGTATGAAATTTAATATGTTGACGAATATCATATTTATCGGTACAATGTTCAAGATAATCACCTATTTCAGATTGTCGACCAAAAAAATAAGACCAATTTGGATTAGGTTCAAATGAAAATGAATAAAGATTAGATGGAACATCACATGCACATCCTGGATATTTATTAGCATACCATGTACCACCAACATGTCCATGACGTTCAATAACAATAAAATTTTCAGTACCTAATTCTTTTAGTTTAATAGCCATACCTAAACCTGAAAATCCACTACCAATAATAAGAGCATAATATTCATCTTCTTTTTGGCTTGGTTTTACATGAAGTTTTCGATTTGCTCGCTGTTTACCAAAGCCACATAGATCAAATACAAGCCAATAGAGAAAGTGACCAATAAAACCCATGATTACTGTGAAAGTCATGACAATATATGTCACCGAAAGTAATAATAATATCCAAAATGTACTCCATATGGTGCCTTCCATGATGAATATGAAGCAACTTTTATCTATTGTCCGACTGCGCGCGAGATGGACGATGAAGTAAAACGCAGTAGTTGTATTCAAAGTTGAGTATTAATATTTACCCGATTATATAATGTTGTGTTCCAGTCGTACGAATGTTTGTCAAAGGTAAAAGTACGAACACGTGTAAAAATACTTATCTTTATTTTTTTATTTGTAGGTTGTTTTCATCTACCAGGTTTTCAACTTTATAGCAATATGCATGTAACTAGAAGTATATCAAGATTCATACTACAATTTCAGTTTTGTTTTGGAAGCACATTCTTCTTTAAAACTTAATCTGAAATAAAAACAATGGAATATTCTTCACTTGTTTCAATTGCACTAATTTTTGTATACGTTGGAAAGTGTTTAATTTAAATCTAATAATATTTTACTTAAATACTGATGAGTTTATATCCAACATTCATGAGAAAGTATCTGATTTCTAAACAGTTGATGATGATTATAAAGAACTTTTTAATTGTGATATCAAATAACAAGTATTTATTACATTCAGTATCGAATGCCATAGATAAATATGAAAAAGGTTTACTTAAAAAAACAAAGAATAAAATTCTATTAAGAAAAAAAACAAAAAAAAGATATTTGGAAAGCAATCATTCCTAAATACTTTGATGTTCCGATCCATCAATAAAAAGAAATTTTATCATAATATTATGATAACAGAAGGGTTTTATTAAAACCTTTTCCAACAAGTAGTATAAAAAGTATCATAATAAACTTTATTTATAAGAAAGTAAATGTTAGATATGTCTATTTAACTAAGACAAACAAATGGTTATTAATTAAAAATATAGTTTTTCGAATCAAAACTTTTCATAAGTAATATATAAACCCATGTAAAATCAGGCCAAATAGTTGTATTGTTGCCTTTCGCATCTTGATACCATGAATGACAACCACCACTTTGCCATACTGTTTTCTTTAATTTTGTTTGTAATTTATGATTAAAATTATCATGTGCACTTTGTTTAACATCAAGTACTCGAACATTTTTCTCGTCCATATATAAAAGAGCTTCCGCGGTATAATTTATTTGTGCTTCGATCATTACAATAATTGAATTATGGCCAAGACCAGTATTTGGACCAAGAAGAAAGAATAGATTCGGAAAATTTGGTACAGTTACACCACGGTATGCCTTAATGGGATTAAAATAGATTTATATAAGAATCTTCGAGAAAAACGAAATACTTACTTGCATAGTTTCTGACCATTGTTCATCTAATGCTCGACCATTAATTCCATAGATAGCTAATGGGAATTTTTGTACTTGAAATCCAGTTGACCAAATAATAATATCGACTGGATATTCATCACCATCACGAGTTACTATTGAATTTGATTTAATTTCTTGAATACGATCTGTAACTACTTTTACATTCGGTTGTTGTATTGATGAATACCAATCATTCGATAATAGAACACGTTTACAACCTAAATCATATGCTGGGGTTAATTTTTTTCTTAAATCTTTATCTTTCACTTGTCGTCGTAGATTAAATTTAACGAGTTCTTCATTAATAAATCGAACAGGTAGACGATAAGTAAATGAGAGTACAGTTGATTCACGTACCCAATAAACTAAAGAACGAATAAATTTTTGAATAATCGGAAATCGTGCAAAAAGTTGTTTTTCAATTTTAGTAACAATTCGATCAGCTCGTGGAATAATCCATGGTGGTGTACGTTGAAAAACAAGTAATTGTGTAACACCAGCTTTTTGTACTTCTGGTACTGTTTGAATAGCACTAGCACCAGTTCCAATAACTGCTACACGTTTATTTATAAAATCTATTGTTTTATCCCATTCAGCTGTATGACACATTTGACCTTGAAATTTATCAATACCAGGAATATCAGTTGGATAAGATGCATTTGATAATGGTCCATAACCAGCTATTACAAATCGAGCATAAACTTGTTTTTCTTGATGATTTGATTCTATTGTTATTTGCCATACTTGTTTATCATCAATCCATTTTAGTTTTGTAACTGTTGTATGAAATTTAATATGTTGACGAATATCATATTTATCGGTACAATGTTCAAGATAATCACCTATTTCAGATTGTCGACCAAAAAAATAAGACCAATTTGGATTAGGTTCAAATGAAAATGAATAAAGATTAGATGGAACATCACATGCACATCCTGGATATTTATTAGCATACCATGTACCACCAACATGTCCATGACGTTCAATAACAATAAAATTTTCAGTACCTAATTCTTTTAATTTAATAGCCATACCTAAACCTGAAAATCCACTACCAATAATAAGAGCATAATATTCATCTTCTTTTTGATTTGTTGTTACATGAAGTTTTCGATTTGTTTGTCGATTACCAAAGCCACATAGATCAAATATAAGCCAGTAGAAAAAGTGACCAGTAATACCTACCACTGCTGTTAAAGTCATCATTATATAAGCACATAGTACACATAATAATAAGCGTACTCTGGATGGTGCTACTTCCTCCATCTAGAAAATGAAAAATTGCTTATAAACTTCTGACTAAGAAGTAAAATTTCACAGTGAATACGAATATTTTGCCTTTTAAATATATGTGTATTTCATTTGACTGTCTTCGTGCGATTCGTACGAACGCAAACACAAAGTATGTTGCTATTGCCATAGATCAAAGTACATTTTTTTTGCCTTTTCTTTGTTTGGTATTAATCATGCCGACAAAAACTCGAGCAAACAGAGTAATATATTATCAGTATTGTCGTAGTGTTCTATTTCTTTCTGCTTGTGTCATAAATGCGTCACTACTATATTCTAATATATATAAATATATTAAAGTCTATGTAATTCGAAAAATCATGCTATTATGAGTCCACGAATGTCAGAATGCCTCATCATCGTAAATCAATTTAAAAAACATATAGGTAACAAAAAAAAGAAGAAAAATAACATTAACTAAAAATAAACTATTCTATTTAATAAATGATTCATCGAGTCATATTTAAAATATGTCGAGCTCGTCGAAGTAATGGTTTATCGACCATTGTTTGACCACGAAATGTAAATGCTCCTTTGCCTTCTTCTTTTTCATGTTTTTCAAATGCTTGTATTAATTCTTTAGCCCATATTATACTTGATTCTGATGGTGAAAATGCTGCTTGAACAATTGGTACTTGTTGAGGATGAATAACTTGTTTACCAGTAAAACCCCAAGCAGCACCTTGTTCAGATTGTTTTTTTAATCCATCTAAATCTTTAAAATTAATATAAACCATATCAATTGGTTGAGCATTTTCAAATAAACGACATATTGTTACTAATTTTTGTCTTGCATAAGTTAATTCAACGGCATCAAGTGAATAACGACCATTTATACCGACATCAGCTGAAAAATCATCGGAACCAAAAACAACACCTTGTAATGAAAATAAACTTGAAGCACTTGTAAGAATTGAACGAAGATCAACTAAACTTCGTGCACTTTCACAATATAATACTAGATTATATTGACGATTCGTCTAAATAAACCAAGAAATTTAGATTAGAAAACAAAAAGTATTTATTCGAATCTAAAATATGATCAGTCGTGTAATTTTAACGAAAGATAATAACAAAGAAGGTAAATTTGCAAAAAAATTATCACAAACACTTTTGATAAAAATCACGAAATTTTAAGCAGTATTTAATTATCAAAAATCGATTTTATTTTAATAGAAATTGGGTAGATAATCAAGTTATTCTATGCGCATTCGGAATGAAATGAAATAGGATAAAAAAAAATATTACCATCGAATCATTTGTTTTCTTTAAATTCTAATTTATAGGATTTTTTTAAAGACGTTTTCTCCGTCCTATTCTCTTCAAAACATTTCATTCTAAGATTCTAATAATGAGTGGTGGGAATTCAATAGAATAGATAATTAAATTTTCACTTCAATAGAATGCAATAGATATCAGTTAACAGTACGGTACCTTGTTACCAATATGTAACAGGATTTTTTTTTTGGTATCCTACTAAGAATTATCTCATTACTTACGTGCTTACCAAGTACCTGTCTAGTTTTTATAGCATTCTATTGAAAAGAAAAAGTTTTCAACAAATAAATATATTGAACACTAAGAAGCATTTTGTAGTCAAATACTAAAAGTCTATAAATTACCCCAAGGTACCTGTGACATAATTTGTAACAGGATCCCCCTTACCTTAATATATTTTCTAGGGAAATTAATCGTATACCTGTATTCTCGAATTATTAGATTATTCCTATTAAAATGACGATAATATCGAATTTAAGATTTCTAAATCTGATGCAGACGTGCAATGAGATACTAATAATTAATGATTAAAATTTTCGTTTTTTTCTTCTGCAAGATATTCAAATGAAATTCTAAAATATAATATATATACGCACACCAAGATGATCAGCAAGCCATTTCATTTCATCTACGGATTCGACTTTGGGTACAAATAAACAATCAATTGATGTTGATAAATCTTTTAGAAGTTTAACATCATCATTAATATGATTAGATGACATAGAATTAATACGAACACATATTTCTCGATTTATTTTAGATGCTGATTCATTTAAATAACGAAAGATATTTTCACGTGCTATTTGTTTGGCTGTTTCGGCAACTCCATCTTCTAAATCAAGTACAACACAATCTGTATTTGTAAATGTTGGAAGTTTTGTTAATTTTTTCCAATCACTCGACGGCACTGTTAATACAGCACGACGAGATAAACTTCGACCATAATAAGCGCCAGCTTGACGTAGAGCAGTGGCACTAGTCGCAGCCATATTTATTTTATACACCACCCAGAACAGAACAGATGTAAACGTGCTAAACAATGGTTAAAAACAAGGAACTAATCATATTCGACATATAAATATTTATATGTATGTAAATAGATCCATTGATCGAAATAGAAAGATTATAGAATATTCAAATAAATCAATTAAATAAATAATATAATCTAAAAAATATTTTTATTGGTCTTAATTATTATATGTTTAAGTGACCTCTGTCGTTTCATATTGTTTACTTATTTTGAGAATCGAAACTATTTTATAGAAAATGATATCTTATAGCTCAAATGTTCGTCTAATAATAACAAAGAAAATTAGTTAAAACTTTTATGTAATAGATTTATAATAAAATCACAACAATTTTTCATTGTGCTTTAGAGATGTCATATTCAAAATTCTAAGCATATATGTTCGTCTAGAATATAGAAAATATTTTAATAAGTAACTTCTTTTTTTATTCAAATATACCATCAAAATATAACGAGTCAAAGAAAACTTTCATGGAGTATAACTTGTTAATTTAGAATTCAAAAAAAATACTATTAGGAATACTATAAATTTGAAATTTCTGTATAAAATATGGAAATCATAGTCTACAATTCTATGATCATAATCCTCAAAACTTATATTTATTAAAAATGAGCCCTAAGAAAAAAGGTCAAAGATACATTTCACAGCCTTGAACAATCTTTGAATTTTCAAACTCATCGTGCACATTTAATATTTCAGTCATTTGATGATGCATATCCATCTACTATATTCACCTATCATCATTGTTTCAAAGAAGATATTCATGCAAAATGTATATTTGAACAATGAATATATTATTTCATCCATATATATCTATATGAATATATATATCATTTTTTGAATAAATGTTTATGGATGAAGGCAAATGTCATATACTGTACTGTAACTAAGCTATAAGTAAGAACGATAAAAAGAAGGAAAAAAAAGAAAAAAGAACGACAAATATCTTTGTTTAACATTGTCTGACCTCTTTGATTATTCTTCAGTAGCAACAAAAAATAACGAAGAAACATGCAGTCGTTGGCCAATCTTGCATCGAATATAATCGATCGAGAAGGATTTGCTTCATGTACAAACGATTTTTCTCGTATAACACATCTTCTATCATGTTCTGAATTTGTTTCACTTCTACAAAAACCATCATCATTATTAGACGAACAAACAACATATTTAAAATGTACAAAAACATCCAGTGAATATCGTGAAAAAGGCAACGAAGCATATGCATCTCGTAATGATCATCTTGCATTAACATTTTATAATCAAGCAATTCGTTATGCTCCATCCTATTCTCGTGAACTTTCACTTGCTTATGGAAATCGATCAGCAGCATTATTTAATCTTAAACATTATCATTTAGCATCACAAGATGTACATCGTGCACTTAATCTTTTATCCTTAAACGAAGAAGATGATATACGTCGAGAACGTCTTGAACAACGTTTACAACAATGTTTGAAAAATAAATCTGAAGAAATCGATACAAATAATAATGAAAATAATCAATTAGAAAATGAATTTGAACAATTAAAATCTAATCAAACATTTAATATTAATTATCCAAGTTTAACAACATATGCTGATATTCATACTTCATTAGATCGTGGTCGACATGTCGTATCGGCTAATGCATCATCATCATCATCATTATTAAAACCTGGTACAATTATTCTAATTGAACAAGCATATGCATCTGTTTTACTGCCATCAGCATGGTTTACTCATTGTCATATGTGTTTACGTCGACTTCATCTTATTTTATTTGTTTGTTCTCAATGTACACGAGCAGTTTATTGTTCATTAGATTGTCTTCAACAATCTATAGCTTGGCATGCATTTGAATGTCGACTTTCAATCGATCGTCTTGATAAAATGCAATTATTAGCATTACGTTTAATAACTAAAACAGGATGGCAATATTTATATAAAAATAAATTAGAATTTGAAAATTATCTTAAACAAAATAAAACAGAATTTGAAATAGAAAATTCTAATAAAAATATTTATCAATGGAATAATTATGAAAATATTTTAAAATTAGAAACAAATTCACATAAACGTACTGTTGATGATTTATTTCAACGATCAATTCAAGCATGTGTTATTGGTTTATCTCTTATTAATAATACATCATTTTCTGGAGAAGCATATGAAAATTTAGATTATCAAATATATATTTGTTCATTAATTTTATCTCATCTACAATCATTACCATGTAATGCACATGAAATATCAGAATTTATTTATCATCGTTTATCACCACTTTCATCATCTTGTATTGAAATCGGTGCAGGTATCTATGCAACATTAAGTTTATTTAATCATTCATGTAATCCAAATGTTATACGAAATTTTATTGGTGAAACTGTAATTGTTCGTCTTCTTAGTTCCATATCATCAAATAATATTGAATTATTAGATAATTATGGTTGTTTATCAGCAACAATGAATAAAGATGAACGACAAAAAAAACTTAATGAACAATATCATTTTGAATGTCAATGTCAACCATGTATTGAGCAATGGCCAAATTATGATCAATTGCCTGAAGGGACAGGTGAAAAAAATATAACATCAACAAAATTCGATGAAGCCTTTAAACATTTAATTGAAGGTGAAAAACCTTCAAAAGATGATTTAAATATATTTGAAGAATTTATTGCTGAATGTGATGAACAAATGCAAGGAAATAAAAGTATTAAAGGAAAAGTTTATAATAATGCGCAAGAAGCATATAAACAATGTTTAAATTTTTTCTATCATTCAATTCATATAGAAGATTAGATTTTATCTTAACAAACATTTCATTTTTTTTGTAATAAAAATACAAAAATATATGCATGAAA
Source organism: Rotaria sp. Silwood2 (assembly GCA_905329745.1). Lineage (NCBI taxonomy): Eukaryota > Metazoa > Rotifera > Eurotatoria > Philodinida > Philodinidae > Rotaria > Rotaria sp. Silwood2. The sequence continues at coordinate 2,591,993 of CAJNSZ010000003.1, read as the reverse complement.
ATGTTCATTAACTTGTTATATCTGAAGATTTTTTTCCATTTTTCACACAATTACATTAATCATTTCAGTTAGGAATCGATTGTTAAAACGTTAAGTCATAATAAATAATTATATGAATTAACTCGTATTTTAACGATTCTATTGCATGTATATAGAATCTTCTAAGATTATTTCATTCGGTTTATTTTCAATTTTATCTGCACTGTTGTCAATATTAATTAGAACTCAAATATTTATTTATATAGAGAGTTTTATTCCTAGCAAGAATTTTCGAAGATGAAAATGGCTGATACAATTCTGTATAGAAATGACTATTTGGATTCTTATTAGCATTAAGCATAGTGAAAAAAAAAAGAACTTAAAATAAATATGATCGAATAGTTTTGAGAGCTACTGTATATGCATAATTGTATCATCGAACAAGATGTGATTCATTTATTTCATAATCGATTGACACATTTTTTAAAATTTCTATCAAACATAATCAGTTCCAGTTTAATTTTCTATAATTTTTAAAATTTATTTTATGTCAAAAACTATATCAATCTGTACAGTTACATTCATTTAAAATGTCATGAAAAACTTTCTTTCATATTGATGTATTTCATCGAATGACATAATTTATTCGGACAAAAATTCTTGTTCTAAAAATGTTTACATATATCTTTTTAGAATGTTGTATTCTATTATTTTTAAAATTCAAACAAAGTTTTCAACACTGAACAAAAAGAAAATTTCATTTTCATCTTGAAATTTTTTTATTCCACCTGTTTGAATGACACTTAACAATTTAATCCAATGTTTTAAACTATGACATATTGTTTTTTTTTCTTAGCTTCAAATAGATCGATGATGTAATTATGAAGAGTGAAAAATACCATGGAATGATAATAGTCGATTACATACTAATGATAATAAGTTAGAAAAAGCTAAAAATTGATTGCACAATACATGCATCATACTAATAAAGTCAAACTCATCAACAATATAGGTAGAATAAGAATTAAAACACAATATCTCCCATGGTTATTTTATAACATCGACTATATGCTAATTGTGAATTAAAATTAAGCCAATTAAAACAAAATTGTTCACAATTTAGAATACAGAAATCTACCTTGATCTCATTTTTAATATGTTTCTTGATTGCGTACATTTTAGTTATCAAATAATCAACAGTTTTAATTGAAAACAAATACATAAGAAAATAAAATCTTCACAATTTTTTGTTACAGTCTAATCGGCATTAATTGATTTTAAAAATAATGGTGTCAATATTTTATTTTCAGTTTCTTTTTCACTGGGATGATTTAAAACTCTAAAATGGTGAACTACTGCTCTGGATAACACGGACACAGCGTATATGATACGAAAATTACAAAGTTAGACAGAGCCAAGTCGATTTTAGGAAGGATGCTACATTGAACAATACATAAATTAATAAATCATTCTGATTTCCATGTCTGAATCGATATAAGTGATTATTATAGAAAATGGCTTTGTCATCTTTTTCTCAGCATCTGATCAAATTCGTGTTCATAGTTCGAAATGACGTATGATATTTTGTTCTCATGAGTATATAAGATAGCTTAAAAATAATAGCTCGACAGTTTTTGATTCGTGAACGACTTTTGACAAAAACAAGAAACAGAACTACGATTTTCATCGTTGAAAAGAGGAGACTTGCAGGCATAGAATCCCATTAGAAATATTCTTAATAGGATTTTGAAAAACGAAGATTTACAGAAAATCTGAGGCTTTCGAAGTTTCTATAGTATTTTCAATTCTGAGTACATCAGTTTATTGTATCTTGATTCATTAAAAATCTTTCAAAGAATTATGAATATTATGTTTCTTAAATTATTCAACGTTCCCAAATCGCCTCTTTTCAATTGTGAAAAAACGGCAGCTCTCATCCTTGTTTCTATTAAAAGTTATATGCAATCCCAAAAATGCCTCGATGACTTCTACGCCATCCTGTTTAATGATAGAACAGAACTCATAATCAAAGCGTTCGCAATTTAGTACCTACGGATTTGTATGAACTATAAATTAGTAATAGACATAATTGATAATCTTGATCAAACATGAATTCATCATAATATGAACGAGAAAATTAAATGACACTTTTGAACTTCATCATTGATGTTAGACACAGAAAAAAAAAAAAAGAAAATTAATTCTATGATCGAATCTTGTTTGTTCAAATGTCTAGACAATTTGAAAATCGAAAGGAAATAACAATCAAATGATATAATCATTTTCTTTTATCTTTCGAAACATCACAACAATAGATTATCTGAATATAATATATAAATTTTTTTTTATTTTTTATTTTTTAAATAAGAACAACACCGGATAAATAAAAATTTTATCGAATAAATATTTATTTATTTTTTTTATACAATAAGTTCATTAAAAGCAAATGAAATTTTTTCATTAGATTGATATGGTTGAATTGTATGATGATTTGTTCGATATTTTGCTAAACTTATTGTTAAACTAATAAGTGTTATGGTATGAAATAAAATAATAATCAATGTTAAATAAAATGAATATGATAAATGAATAAGATCCAATGTATTTATTGTTGTATACCATATAAAATATATCATTATTAGTAAGCAAAAATAGGTTAGAATATTTAAGAAAAGAAGAAATACAATTGATATTAATGATGTATGATAAATACGACGTATAAGAATTATTAACCAAATAAAACCACTTAAATCTGTTAATAATACAGATATAAATGAAAGAATTTGAAGAATAAATAAGAGACGACCTATATGAACAAATAAATATATATATATTATAAAAAAAGAAAATTTATTTTGGATTTATTTTATTTTTACCTTCTTCTGTATTAATTTCTGGTTCAATAGTTATCCATGATGAAAATAATGTACGTGCACGCCAAAGACCAACTTGAAAAGTATCAGATGACCACCAATAAGGCATAAGCATAGCAATAGTTGTTAATATTGTTGTTATTGGTATAGTAATTAAAAACATTTTTTGTAATATGAATATAACGTTAACAGTCATTTTTTTTTTTTTATATTCAAATGAAATGATTGTTGTTCACTCGCTTCTTGACTCTTTATATATATGTGTACATATAATACTCTCTCGCTTTTTTTCTCCCACGATATGGAATATATCATGTATATATATATATGTATGTATGTGAACATCAATTGACAATTCTTCTTATTCTGTGGGAAAACAGCGATCGAATGCGACCGTGTCAATATGTGCAAATGACATTCAATCACTTTGTTACGGGTGTTTACACACGTATCAATACATATAGATGAATAGTCATGAAAGAAGAGAAAAATTTTTTTTTTTCCCATAATGAACAAATTGATATTTTCTGTTCTCTTGATAATAGATGATCAATAGTTTAAATATTGAAAGATCATTGATAATTTTCTCATCACTGAAATCAAAATTTTCACAACTACGTTGTTAATTGATGTTTGGAAATGATTGTTTTTGTAAGAAGAAAAAAAAAAAAAAATTTTTGCTTCACACAGATATTTTTTCAAGCATTAGTTTACAAGTTATAAAACAATTAATTTAACTAAACATCAGATGTCATGTATAGTATTGATTAAAGAATATAAAACTTTTCTTTTTCTTTCCACAATATCAAGTATTTAACTCAAGTCCGAATAGTGATTTGAATAATAGTCAATGAAGTTTTCTATCAAATACACTCCATTTTTAAATTTTATAAATGAACTATTAAAGAGAGATTTCTGAAAAAAAGAATACAATAGTTTTCCAGTGCAAGAAGTTTGTGAAAATTAATTTTTAAGTCAAGATTGTAGAAAATACTACAACACCTCATTTTATTCTGGATATTGTGTTCGTTAAGATGATTTCCTTAAAATCTACTATTCACACAATCTTCTGATATCTGAAAAATATTGTGTTTGGTTTTCCTGAAATATTTTAATTTTGACACTTGTCGTATAAATATTGTATTGAAATGAGGATCATTGTGATATTGTCAACATCTAACGATCAAGGTTAAGTAAATAAAACTATCGATTAGTTGGATTAGATCTGTCGATTATAAAACAGAAATCAAATTTTTAATATTGGTAATAATCAATTATTTTCATAGGCATTCACGTAGAAATATGTATGAATTGTAATGAAGAAATATTTTTCTGTTGTTTTTTTTCAGTTGATTCCTTTTTTTTTCTTTGAAAAGGGAACTTAGAAATAGTGACATTTTATTTGTACATTAAAAGTTTTGTTTGTAATAACTTTTGAAACGTGATTCGATGAGTTTCAGTTTCTATTATTGACACAAGTGATTGATCATTCCAGTTGTTAATTCAATTCTTAAGAAATTATAGATAAAAACATTATCGATATACGATAAAAATGTATAAGATTTTATTAAAAGTTTTTCAATTCGTAGTTAGTTTTTAATGTCTAGATTACAAATGTAGATTGTTTTGAGTACTATCAAAATGAACTTTATAGAAAAGTTTATATTTCTATTTATTTTGAATTCAAATTGTTGAATATAAAATTCTTCGTTTAATAAAGTAGAACAAATTGATTTGTTTGATTTAATTGGCATGAAGAAATCTCTGATATTATGTATAAAAATTCATCTTGTATCATCACAAGGAGTAATATGACATTTTTACAATTACTTCTGCATCATATATTACATGATAGACTTCCGTCAATAATCTCCTCAAGTGCTCTTTCAAAACTATGCAGTAAAATAAACATCAAAACGTAACAACGAAAAAACTGATTGATATATGAAGAATAATCTATTTTTTAAGATGTTTTTCCTCATGAAATTCGACAGTGATAGCAGTAATCCTGGAAATTAGACAAGAGAAAAATCTTTTTTTCTTTAATAAATATTCAAAAGATGAAATAATAATAATATTCTATTTATTATAATGACTTGTAGATAATGAATAAATAATTCTTTGGTGTATTTTGAACGAATTTTTATTCTTTACCATATCTATTGTCGCACCTTTTTCTCCAATGTAATATCACAGGAATGTCATTTTTATATGTACTCTATATTTTTAGCAATTTTTTTCTGAATCATAAACAAAAAAAAATATTGATGAAATACAAAATAGGAGGATTTTGTCAAGCTTGTAAAATCGGTTGATTTAACTAATATTTAATATACTCATACCAAATAAAACACTCTGTAATTGGGTCGTGTATGACACTAAATATAATCTAGAAAAGGCAAGAATCAACATAATAGTTGCAAATGCATTCGACGACAAAGTAGGACAACATTCTGATGTCAACATAAAAATAATAAGGCTTGTCTTTAGGCATTAACCTTTAATTGAAAGTATATATCACAGTTAGAAGAAAAGTTTGTTTTTAAAGATAAAAATTTATTTTACTTAAATAAACAAACAGCTCTAAAACGACATATAATTGAGTAATAAAAGTCCTTAATGTAATAAAAAGAAAAACGAAGTTTAAATATGAATTCTACGTGCAACAATTGTAATAGTAGAATTGTTAGGTACGATATACAAGTACATACAATTGTTCTGATATTTTAAATAACTTAGATGATGCTTGGGCAAGTAGGATGTAGTTCAATATTAATGATGACCTCTATGATTTATTTTGCATTTACATTCTAAAACTCAAACCTATTGGATATTATTCGATTGGAATTTACGATTGTTGTTCTTTGGACAAATGCTCCTGTGACATTTAACCCTCACTAACATTTGTTTCTGCCACATTTTTTTTTTCGTGCGACTCTTATTTGGAACTACGAGCAATCAAAAGTCAATCAGATAAATACTAAAGTAATATATAGATTTTCTTTTCTTTCTTTTGTCTTCATTCTCATCTAAGTCTCTATCCTGACACTATCTTTCGTTATATTCTCTTCTTAACCTCTTCCCTGACACTCGTACTGTCCTCACCATCACCATCAGGCCCTTGAATATCACGAGAGCATGTGTCGAGAAAGCAACTGTTGTAGTACCGCTTGATTTGTACAAATTTTGTTTTTATCTTTGACTATTCTTTTATATTACGCTAACTATACTAAATCATTCTGTATTTCGATATTAGCCAGTTATTTTTTTCTTTTGTTGTTTCTTGTGTGAAATGAAATTATTCATTCAGAAAATTATTGGTAAGCATACAATAGCTATATGGAGAGAAAAGATAGTTGATGCTGTTAAGACAGTTGTCGCGAACTACAATCGACATCCAACTAAATATTAACGATTACGAGCTAGATGTATACAGGAAAAAAACACTAAATTGATGGCTGTGTGTGTATTGTGAGAAAAAATACTATTTTATCTTCTATTTTGTATTAGTATATAATAAATTAGTAAATAAAATATGAGTTTATCGTTCACAATATATCAAATTATGAACATACGTATAAAGGGTGTCCCAGAAGTTCTGTTACAATTTTGAAATTCATCGTTCTCGCGTTCAACAAAAGGCAAACTTCTTGAAACTTTGGCAGATTATTGTACCTATCAAGTACTACATAACTACAAAGTTT